>JBBBDQ010001461.1:2017500-2077500 GCA_037127315.1 Ascarosepion bandense | reverse complement strand
CGCTGGAACACTATTGTCCGTAAACATTGGATTTCATAGGCGCGCATTAAGTTCATTCATTACGGTCGAGTAGCTTTCGCCGCAGAAATACAAGCATTAGCCCGTGTCTATATTACGGTACCCATGTGTCTACGTAACTTTATTGTTTATTATCACAAATATGTCATTTAAAAGAAATGATTTCTTTCCACTCTGTGTGTAGGTTTGGAGAAAATTATGCAGCCGTATGTTCATTTATCAAGATTTAGAAAGTTTAGTTTAGACAAGAAAAAGCTATCGAGGATGCATACAGTGTGGATCGAACTCGCGTATTTGGTCTCCGAGACACGCTTGTTATATAGAGCTATAGATGTCAGTGAAACGCTCGAAATGAAATGCATATATGCTTCTTCTTCTTCTTCTTCTTCTTCTTCTTCTTCTATTGTCATCGATTTCTTTTTATCTTTCTTTATATTTCTCATTCTTTTTTTTCACTTTCTTTTTTCTCTTTAGTTCTCTTTCTTTTCTTTTTTTATTATTATATTTCGTTTTCTCCATCTTCCTTTATTATTATTTTTTCTTTTTTATTCTTATTAGGATTATCATTCTTTTTCTTATTCTCTTTCTTTTTTCGTCCTCAAGTTCTTTCTTTTCTTTAATCTTCTTTTTCTTCGTCTTCATTTACATTTCTTCTTCTTCTTGTCCTACTTGTGATCCTTCTTCTTCTTCTTCTTCTTCTTCTTCGTCGTCGTCGTTGTCGTCGTCGTCGTCGTCTTCTTGTATTTGTAAGTCAATAAAAGTTTCTGTCGGTGTCTGTCTATAAATCTAATAACGTTTATCTTTGTTGGTGTATGTATGCGTGTAATTCTGATGGCTTGTGCGTTTTACACTCTTGTTCCGCCTCTTCGCGTGTCAAAATTCGAGTTTACTACCTTCATGCATCTATGTTGGGGTGTAAGTGGGTGCGTTCGAAAATAAAGCCTATTTTCGTGCGGACGTGCATGTCTCCCTGGGTGCGCGGCTGACTTTTTTCCCCAGAAATTCTTAACAATATTATTGCAAAATAAACAGTTAACGAACAACAACAAATATCTAATATTCGATTCAATGATATACAATATTCAACAACAATAATAAGAAGAAACAGATTTGTGAGAATACTGAGCTGGAAGCTCTTTAGTAGAGAAGAGGTTTGCTGTCACTTGATCTATAGTAGTGATAAACGAACCTGTCTCAGTGAAAGAGGTACGCAGTTGTCATGGTAAGCTTAGTAAATATGACCTCACTATAAAGCAGTGGCTATTGCACTAGTCTTGCAGATCATTACTAATCAACTGAATGCTCGCCATTTATGACCTTGTGCCATACTGATTCTAGTTTAGTAAATATAAACAATAAATGATTATGACAAATGATCAGAAAAAAAAAGAAAAATTAAAGAAAACTGTTACTATCCTAGCAATAATAATAATAATAATAATAATAATAATCAATCTTTATCTGAAACACAAAAGATTGTGTTAATGAATACCGCTCACATACGTAGAAAAATACTTTTGCTAACATCTTAAGAAAAATCTTCATTTACCTTAGGTCGCCGGTAAAAAAATTGGTAAATGATTGTATCAAAATACAAATCAACATAAATAACTAAAGAAATAAAGAAGAAAGAAGGAATGATGATGATTAAAAAATAAAATGATGATGATAGAAGAAGAAAGAGTTGAAAAAAAGAAAGAAGAAAAATAAGCAAATGAAAGAAGATGAAAAGGACAGAAAAAAGAAAGAAAAAGGAACAGATAGAAAAAGAAAAAAGAAGAAAAAGAAGATGAAGATGGGAGAAAGAAGGAGAAAGTAAAAGAAAATGAAAACAAAGAAGAAGAAAAAGAAGACGACAGAAAAAAGAAGAAAAAAGGGAACGGAATATTAAAAAAAGTGCAGATGAAAGATGAAGAAGTGGGTAGAAAAAGTAGGGAAAAAAACAGATGAAAGAAGAAAAAGAAAAATGTCGGAAGAAAAATGATGATGATGATGAGAAGGAGGAGGTGAGGATGATGATGACATTGATAATAAGAAAAAGGATAGAATGGAAAAAAGAAAAAGAAACAAGGAAAAGCAGTGAATAAGGAGAAAAAGAAGAGGATAAGAAAAAGAAGAAGAAAAAGAAAAAGAAGAAGGAAAAACTGAGATGGAAAAAAGAAGAAAGGAAAAGAAGCAGATGAAATATGAAGAATAAAAGGAACGGAAAAATAAAGAAAATTAAATGAGAGAACAAGGAAATAAAAAAAGAAGGAAGAAAAACAGATGAAAGAAGAAAAAGCTAGAGAAGAAAGAATGTTTATAATGATACGGAGGAAGAGAAGGAAATATTGGTAATAGTAAGAAAGAAAGGATAGAAAAAAAAGACAGAAAAAGAAAAGGAAGGAAAGAAAAAGAAAAGGATAGGAAAAAGAAGAAAAAAGAAAAAGAAACAGATGAAAGATGAAGAATGAAGTTATAATGCTACCCAAAATATCAAAGAAAGAAACAAACATTGATAGTAAGTAAATTGAATACTTTATTTCTTGCTCGAGTATTTTGGAAAGATGCATGAAGTAACTGGCGAGACATGGGAAACGTTAGGTAAGCTGGCCGCTGAACAGACTGACTAAGCGGTTAAAATTGCCCGTGTACGTGTGTGCGCATGCGTACGAATAATGTAGAAACATATCGTTATACTAGAATTCCTTAATAAGCCAGAAGAAACGCATAACGTTCATTTGGAAACAGAAAAAGAACGTGAGGATATGAGATTCTTCCTCAAGTCAAATATTTCATTTTTGGGGTTTCGGTCGGTGGGGAAAGCATTTAAAAAGGAAAAGAGAGTCTCCAATCTTTCGCCATTCAAGAGGACCAGTTTTCTCTCATTAGTTTTTTTCCGTTCTGAACAGTTTTAAAATCTGCAGGAATTTAAAGTCCTTGATTTTTTACTGATTTTTTAAAAAATTTTATTCACTTATTATTTTTTAACCAACAAAAAAAAATAGTTGTTTTTAAAATTTTACATATACTGTCATAATATCGCAATTACTAAAACTTTTGATAATTGCCTAGTGAAGGTCGGAGAATGAAAACAAACATGGAAAAAATCAACACCCAGGTTAATTTTAAGATAATATATATATATATATATATATATATATATATATATATATATATAAAATACATTTTTATATTTTATTTTTTTATTTTTATCTGGTGTAAATGGAAAGACAGAAGGAGAGAGAGAGAGAGAGAGAGAAAGAGACAGAGAGAGAATAGACATGCAACCTGAAAACTGAACTTGGAGCGACATGCTGTCAAGAGACCACTTTGCCGTAAGCAGTACTCGAGGCGAACACGGAAAATCGCTTCTTCAGGCGATTTTCTAAGACGTTTCTCGCCATTGTTAAAACTTTCATTAAAATATATCAACATAAGCGATATGCATGTACATACGGACACACAAGTAGACACGCACGCAGACAAACGCGCACACACACACACACACACACACACACACACACACACACACACACACACACACACACACACAATCGCACAACATAGACGAAAATGAACAAATATAGATATGAACAAACCAAGATAGATAGATAGATAGATAGATAGATAGATAAAAAAAAAAAAGACTAAGATAGATCTATGTACTGAATGGCGAAGTATGTTTTTTTTAACTAAGTGTACGCACAATGGCTGTGCGTTAGGGTGCAGTGGATATCGGCTCAGAACGAGAAGTCGGAGAGCCGAGTTCAAACTCCAGTTGAATTTGTTGCATTCACTTATGATCAAATACCCTTGGGAAAGGCATTAATCCGTCTCTTCCCTCCAGCTGTGAGTTAAATAACAGGACAGATTGGCTACTACAGTTTTGGCTGGTAATCAGTCAACCGCTGAAAGTAATGGCTACCTACTGCAGAAAAATCTTCTGCTTAGTCATATCTCTTTCGAGACATGATCACCCAAGCGTGAATCAACTATGACACTTAACTGACTGTACCTACAATATGATGTAGCTCAAACGTGATTTGTTAAAATATGTAAAAATCACCTTCTACAAATGTCTTATCTGAAATCTATGTCAATTTTGGCTCCCTTTCTCTATATATGTCAGATTAAATAAATTTCAAACAATATGTTTGCTTATTTTTAATAAAATCCGTTCATACTCACGGATAATCTTTCGCGTATTACAATCAAAAGATGTCAGAAATGAGCTGTAACGTTGACAGATGTTATTTTCATTCATTTTTTAAAGTACCCAAGTACTTTCAATCTTTTTCCGAGGTCATCGTCAGAGTTGTGAGTTATGGTAACAATTGTAACCGGAAAACTGTGTTGCTAAAAATTACTGTACATTTTTTTCTGCTTCAAGTATAAATAATATTTTTTCAATATGTTTGCTTAATAAATATTTTTTCAGTATGTTTGCTTATTTAAAAATAAGCAAACATAGTGTTTGCAATTTATTTAATCTGACATGTTTAAAAAAGAATTTGCGACCTAAACACACAAATTTTAATATATATATATATATATATATATATATATATATATATATATATATATATGTTTAAAATCAGGATATTTTTAAATGTTAATTAATATTTAAATCTAAATTGTTTTACTTTGGCTTAACGCTTTAAATCGTTGCATAAGCACATCAGTCACATTTATCGCTATTAACCTTATTACACATATAAAAAATATATCCATTAAATAACATAAAGAAATGGTTTTAAGTGAATATCTAATTGTGTTGACTATCATAAAATTTTTAATGAGCAAAATTTATTGAGAAGGCGGGCATGCATCAGCAAACGAGAGGCACTTACATATATATATATATATATATATATATATATATATAAGTTTGCCTCTTTTTACCGAGCGCCCATTTCAATCCTGGATAAAAAGCAATCGGATGCTTAAACGTACTGATACAGCGAAACAAATCTGTCTGCGGATGACGATATATATATTGCTTCAATATAGGAGAGTTTGTAATTTGCTTGAAGCATTGTGTATATTAGGTGTACGGGGAGATTTTGAAGGCTATCACAATGCGTTTAGTAAGATAAAGAATGTGTTGGGGGTTCTGTATTTATTAATCATTAATATTTCGAGATCATAGTCTCATCTTCAGAATGATAGGAGAGCTTAATTTCACCTTCGCTCGTAGTCCGTGCCTTTCATCAAAATTAAGCTCCCCTATCATTTTGAAGATAAGACTAAGATCTCAAAATATTAAATCAAAACCTGCCCATACAACACACACACACACACACACACACACACACACACACACACACACATATATATATATATATATATATATCTGCACACAGATATTGACATTGGTTACAGTGTTCGAGCCCAAATCTTTTGACATTTAAAAAAAAAGAATTGTACTTTTATAAAGAAAAAGAATAGAAAGAGGAAAAGGAAAGATATAGAAGGAATAGAAAGTGAGGAGGAAAATAAAGAAGAAAAAGTGAGAAAATGTAGAGAGGGAAGAAAGGGGAGAGGCAATGGAAAGGACCAAGAGAGAGAGAGAGAGAGAGAGAGAGAGAGAGAGAGAGAGAGAGAGAGAGAGATTTTAAATTTTGGCCGGAAGAGAGTTGCAGACAGATATTGAAATTGGTTGCATGGTGTCTCGGCCAAAAACTTTTGGCATCTTTAAAAAAAAAAAGAATTGTACTTCTATCAAGAAAAGGAAAAGAAAGATGAAAAGAAAAGTTACGGAAGAAGTAAAAAGTAAAAAGGAAAAAGGAAAATAAAGAGGAAAAAAGTGTGAAAATATTGAGAGGGATGAAAGGGGAGAGATAATGGAAATGGCAAGAGAGAGAAATTTTAAATTTTTAGCCAGAAGTGAATTGCAAACAGATATAGACATCAGTTAGTGTTTCAAGTTAAATCTTTTGGCATTTAAAAATAAAATGATGAGATCACATACACAAACAGAAAAATTATTCATAAAAGGTAAAATAAAGGATATTAAAAAAAGACACAACACGAAGATAATAATTCATTAGACGTAATACAATAAAATGTAAATGTAAAATAAAATAAATTAAAATTAAAATAAAAAATTAAATTAAAACTAAAATAAAAATATCAATAAATAGAATAAAATAAAATAGACATAAAATAAATAAAAAAATATTATAAAATAATAACAATAATAATTATAAATTTAAAATATATTATATAATAATAAAAAAATTATAAAAACTGTAATAAAATAATATTAATAATATAATAGATATAAAAATAAAAAATAAGAATTGTAAATATGAATATAAGCTAGTACATGGCTAACACTACTAAGAGTAGTTATCGAATGGAATAGAAAATACTTAAAGCAATAAATAGATCACAATTTTTAATAGAAAATGAAGATAAACTAACAGAAAGATTATAGAGAGTAAATTATCAAGATAGTAAAGTTTAAATCGTTGCATATGCACATCAGTCATATTCATCACTATTAACCTTATTACATATATAAAAATATATATCAATATCCATTAAATAACATAAATAGTTTTAAGCGAATATCTAATTGCGTTGACTATGATGAAATTTTTAATGAGCAAAATTTATTATGACTGCTGGCATGCATCAGCAAGCGACTAACAAAATACTTTGTAACACCAAATATGAACTGAAGGCAAGGTTATGACAGCAATTAATATCTTAAACGAGGAGACTGCCCAGAATATCTGCAGGAGATTCGGGAGTTGTTTGGAGGTCGTACTTCAAGCTAATAGTGATTTTATTGAATAAAGTTACTCTTTCATATTTCAAGATGTGTTTATGTAATTTTGGTAAATATGTCTGTTAAAATGAGATGTCATTGTCATTTTCAATTTTGCGTAATTTAGACAGTTTCTCTATTGAGTCCTGTAGATAAATAAAAAAAAACTAAGATAGATAGATAGATAGATAGATAGATTTATTTATAGGTTTTCACGTACGAATACCTCTAAAGGCATGTCTAAACTTATTGATAAATGGAAATTTGTCTCTCTCTCTCTCTCTCTCTCTCTCTCTCTGTCCGTTACCTATAGACTCCGAAACGGCTGAACCGATTTTCTTCAAAATTTACACAGTTGTACTATAAGCATCTGCGAGTGTTCTTAGCTAGGCTTTGTGTCGAGGCACCCCCAATAAATATTGAAAATCAATAATCGAAAAAATCGGGTTATAGAAGGAGTGGTTCGATTTTAATCAAATTTGATACACTCATAGACAAAGACATAAGAAACGATATTCGGAAGTTTCAAGGTTGCAGTTCTTACAATATTGCAGAAAATCAATTATATATATAAAAGGTAAGATGTTTGTGTGTGTGTCTGTTTATCTGCCTGTATGTCTGTATTTTTTTTTCAGGCCTTTTATTTTAGCTTTTGCTTCGGGTTTAGCTCTAAGTAGGTATAATTGTAGTTCTTAGTCTCACACATGATACCATTTACTCAGAGGACTTATTTAGCCTTCAAAATTGAGTTTACGACGAAAAAAACTTATTTGATATCGATACCGGGAAATCAAAATTTGACTTACATCCATTTATTTTTCTTTCAGTCTACGATTTTGCTTTATCTGGAAACAACTATTGCTTTTTAGTCTTTCGTGCCAACGTCCAAAGAGTCTGAGCTACAGTACCATGGATTAGTTTTAAAGCTTTCATTACACCCGAGCAATGCCGGGCTATACTGCTAGTATGCATATATTAGGCAAACACTATATCTAGTATATACATTGTGTAATTCATATGCGCACTAAAAGTCATAGCTTGTGTTACAGGAACTTTTCAAATTTATCGCACTCTGGGGTCGCCTACCTAAACAGATAATATTAAAAAGAAGAAGTTACCTTCTTAAAAAATCAAGAAGTCACCTTCTTAGGAAATCAAGTATGGTGAGATTTGAAACAGGAATATATATATATATATATATATATATTCCTGTTTCAGATATATTTATATATAATTTAAACATTGTTTTTTTTTATGGATACTCGTATTTGAATAAATACTCTGTTTTTTATAATTAAACAGTACATTTACTTATATCTACCGTCCTGAATAATCGAGAAATTTTGTTAAGAAAATATACTTCCTCGGGTAGTGTTCGATCCTGCGTCTCTTAGAGGAAACCATTAACTGATCTGCCCTGTGTTAGACCGCTCGACTACGAAGGACTTACTGTCAAACAAAACCCGAAATAATGCCTTTGAACACACATTTTCCTTCTTTGTTCACACATTCTTCGTCTCAGTGACCAGACTCCTTGATAAACCTGCTCTCGAAATGCCGCCGAAACGCCTAGAATATCTCCTCTGTCAATCTCAGAGTACGCTCCTCCGGGGTATCGAATGTAACGACCGGAATATCGAGAGATCTCTTCCTTGCACAATTCTGCGTCCATCTTCACGGCTTCGTTAGATATATTGTTTAATATACGTCTAGCAACCGTACATTGGTAGCACTTTGTAGCCTGTCTAGTTAAACGTATCTCTAGGGAATCTCAACTGCCTTCGTCCGGGACAGACTATGCTTGAGAATTTTCAAATTTTTATCCTTGTCAGATCAAGATCAACCAAGCTACAATCGTTGAACCACCAGCTAGCTGCCCACCCACTTTCTTTTTAGAGTTCAGGGCGGCATTCTAGGTCTTCATTAAGACTAAGCGCAACGAATCCACCGAGAACGGAACCAAACTGACGGGATGAAAGGAGACAAGTTCCGTCTGATTGTTAGACGCATAAACCACAAAGATCCGAAACGAACTACCCTTCACGGGTTCATCTAGAACAATCCTGCCAACGTCTATCAGGTTAAACGCCCTATATAAGGAGGAACAATGGAGAAGAACTGGGACCCTACCTGCGCACTTTTTTACCAGTTTTTCAGTTCAAGAGACCCTTTTTCAGACACCCTGATATCCAGAAACGCATTTTTAGCTTCAGTCAGGTGATCCCATATCTTCAGGTTTTCATCTGTATTTCTTAATAATGTTATTACCCCAGAAGCGTGGGGGAAATTCCTGGTGCCATTCGTCGACTTCAAGCGGGTCTTTCTCTGCGAGAAAAGAGCCTTTCTGTCAGCTTGGGGAAGGGTATGTCTTTTTTTTTAAGGGAATGGTTGGGAGGTTGGTATGGGGGAAGAGCGATGGTGAGTACATAGTGGAGGAAGTAGGGAGGCTCTTTGCCTTTTCTGGATAGCTTGCTTCATTTCTGACTGGGCGGACTAGGTCTTGGAATCTTCCACGGTCATCTCCGTTCTACTTCAGCCGAATTTTTCTCTTTTTTTAAAATTCTTTCCTCTTCCCTCACACTTTTTAAATGTAACCCTATTTCCACATAGGTATATATATTTTTTTCTTTTTTCTGTTGAATACAACGGAGTGAGAGAAATTGATATTGGTGGTATTTTTGGTTGGATTTTATTATAATCCGCGATGTGAGCTTACGTAAAAAACAACAAAAAACATTTTTAATCCTATTATTTACTTGCAAAATCCGGGGAATAGAGAAATTGGCTGATAATTGAGAAAAAAAAGAAAAATATAGTTTTTCTTTTTTCGTGTTCGAAACGAATTGTTTTGGGCCAGTAGAAGCTTGAAAAATGGCCGTAGTCATAAAAATGATGTGAGAAGTTCCTTGATGAGGTCAGGTAAGGTTAAATCCTCAAAATTATTCCTGAGAACAGATTTTAAAATCGAAAAACAGATGATGTAATTGAAAGAAAAAAGAGAGAAAGACATTACGCCATGTGAGTTGTTGGGATTTCATTCGTCGAGCCATGGCTCGCCGTAAATCGTGTGGGTGGAAAATAATCTCATTGGTCAAAAGCTTTGAGTCGGATGGATCCCCCAAGAGAATTGGGGATGACTATAAAAATGGAGACTCAGCGAGAAAAGTTAAATTTGGAGAGAGATTTTCAAGCGACAAAAACCAAGCGACCCCCCACCGCTCGCTGCCACATCGCACTGTTATTAGGCTGTCTATGCAATGTTTGATAAAGGCCGAAAAGACCTGTTTTTATGTAGAGAATCGACAGCCTGATTATTTTTAAAAATTGAAAGCTCTGATTACGTTTAACGAACTTCGGAAGGACTTATTTTTATTTGAAGATTGATTTTTAAACGAATCCTCTCTCCTCTTGTATTTAGACAATTGTATTTTCTGCTTTTCTAATTAATTATTTTTTTTATAAAGACTTTCTTTCGTAACACATCCAGGCGTCTTCGAACTATATTCATTTATTTATTTATTTTTTGGTGCCGTATTTATTTGTCCGGTCTGGATATGGTAGAAATATGGCTACCGGATTTTCACAACGTGACTCTCTGAGATCAAAAGAATACAGCGTGGGCAGTGAGTTCGTTGTTGTAATAGACGTCTTGAGAACCAGCTACTGTGACGTGATCATCACGACTAGCAACCCGAAAGCGTCGTTATAACTGTGCCGATCGTAGTTCGGCGTCCATGATCGTTGATGTGTTACATAAAGAAGAAGATCGTGGTGGAGGTATATCCTGCACCTTCATACCTTCCTCCAGTTAATGTGATTACTGCTGTTGTTACTGTTGTTGTTATTGCAGTTGCTGTTTTGATCTTTCTGGCGCAGTTGCTGAGATTGCTGCCGCTATTGTTCCTGTTGCTGCATGCTCCCCTGTGTGACATCTTTCTGGGGAGGAGTTGCAATCCTTTGATTCCTCTTTACAACCAGATGCCATTCACTTAGGTCATTCTGCCTGGCCAAACACTGCTGGATCCACTGTTGCCTTTGATGTTGCTGGTTGCAAGGATACTTGCTAGGATAGTGGTGCCGGGCATGTTTTCAACAAGCGCCCCACTGCACCACAGGACCAGCAGTGGGGTCGATAGCCAGCAACAATCACACTGAATTTCTGGGATGCCATTGGTGCACTTGCGGGTCATTGTCACCTGTAAGAAGACATCCTCAGTTGCAACGAAACGCTTTGCTCTTTGCCGAGGAATATGAGTAAAGTTTAAGTATATAGAATCATGTGTATGTAAACATACACATGACTCTATATACATAAACTTTACACACATTTATTGACAAGTAAAACAAAATTCATTCTTGACAATGTTTATAATTATAGCAAAAAGCGCTCAAAAATACAAACCTTTGTACAATTCTTATATAATTTTAGTTCTGAAAAGAAAAAATCATAAGAACAAATGAAAAAAATCTAAACTTATTTATAAATGGAACATTGTCTGTGTGTGTGTATGTATGTGTCTGTGTGTGTGTCCGTTACCTATAGACTCCGAAACGGCTGAACTGATTTTCTTGAAAATTTACACAGTTGTATTATAAGCGTCTGCGAGTGTTCTTAGCTAGGTTTTGTGTCGAGGTACCTCCGATAAATATCGGAAATCGATAATCGAAAAAAAATCGGTTTATAGAAGGAATGGTCCGATTTTAATCAAATTTGATACACTCATAGACAAAAACATAAGAAATGATATTCAGAAGTTTCAAGGTTGCAGTTCATACAATAGTGCAGAAAATCGATAATATATATAAAAGGCAAGATGTTTGTTTATCTGTCTGTATGTCCTTTATACAAATCCACAATTTTTATCAGATTCTCACCAAACTTCACACAAATATTCTTTAGACTGAGTCTGAGCTCCAGGACCATGGATTAGTTTTAAAGCTTTCATTACACCCGAGCAACGCCGGCTATACTGCTAGTTATATAAAAAACTAAATGATAATATCTTGTCTGTCATTTTTTAAGAGAGAGACTATACTCATTTGCAGACAGATCCGTTTCGCTGAATCACAGCTCATCAGTACGACTTAGACGCCATTCGCTTCCTAACCCAGAATTGAAACCCGACCGAATCGGTGTCAGTCGGTGATTCTACCCCTAGGCCACGAGCGTCCGGCAGACGAAGGCAGGCTTTTTAGCGCGTATAAACACGCCCAATATATATGCGACTCAGCGTATGATGCACAACGCACTCATCATTATAAACTCTCTTATTGACACTGTTCTGTGAACGCCAGATAAATATTTAATTAACTGATAAACTTTATCAGTAATACACTTGATTAGTTATACGCTAATATGGGTATTTATTACGGTGCATTTTTTACATAACCATCCAGATAAATATCTGGCTAATTGAAGTGATGTGAGTGATGCGCAAAGAGAAGGATTCCATCAGAATGTCAAAACAATGGAAGAATGCATCCACGAACGGTAGGACAAATGCATGATGGCTGTCTACTGCTGGAGTATCAAAAGGAACATAACATTGAACATGACAATCAGAAAAGGAAAGATTTTTACCATAGTTCTTATGCTTTATTTCTGCTGTTAGCATATTAAATGATTTGATGAAAATACTTGTTGGTCTTGGTATATTCAATCGTGTTATTTTTAAAGACTTAAAGTATGATTGTATTTCTCAATAAGAAAATCAATACTTGTTGGTTTGAATGCGAACTGAGAGGTTTCTGCGATATTACTTTGAGAAATATTGCCTTCGGTTAATATCATATACACAGAAAGCAAATGTAAACAATTCTTTTATTTTTAATGATGCATTTCTGTTCAGCATAAACGGTAGCTAACCAAGGAAAAGTGAAGTCATTTTCAGATTCCATGCCCTCAGATTAGTTAATATATGCTTAGTTCTCTAAATCATTTCAATTTTTTGTTCTTTGCTGAATGTGTAGTAGACATTTTTTACAAAGTAAACTTACTAAAACTCATGTTTTAAAATTAAAACAATCGATTTATACCTTGAATTATCTTAGAAAAAAATAAGATAATTATATTAATAACTAGCAGTATAGCCCGGCGTTGCTCGGGTGTAATGAAAGCTTTAAAACTAATCAATGGTCCTGGAACTCAGACTCAGCCTAAAGAATATTTGTGTGATGTTTAGTGAGAATCGGATAAAAATTGTGGATTTGTATAAAGGACATACAGACAGATAAACAAAAACACACACAAACATCTTGCCTTATATATATATATATATATATATATATATATATTATCGATTTTCTGCACTATTGTAAGAACTGCAACTTTGAAACTTCTGAATATCGTTTCTTATGTCTTTGTCTATGAGTGTATCAAATTTGATTAAAATCGGACAACTTCTTCTATAACCCGATTTTTTCGATTATCGATTTTCGATATTTATCGGAGGTACCTCGACACAAAACCTAGCTAAGAACACTCGCATACCCTTATAGTACAACTGCGTAAATTTTCAAGAAAATTGGTTCAGCTGTTTCGTAGTCTATAGGTAACAGGTACACACACACACACACACACACACACACACACAGTTCTATTTATAAATAAGTTTAGATTAAATATTCTAAATGCATAATAATATAACAAAGTTAAAATTATAATATAATAAACAAAAAAAAAGGTTAATTTAAAATAAAGCTATCGCTATCTTTTTATTGCTCAAAGAAAGCAATGTCGTATTTTAAAATACGACATTGCTTTCTTTGAGCAATAAAAAGACACAACCATCACAGCAATCTGCGCCACCAGAGGCGAGAAAGAGAATAAGGGGAGAGGTTCAGACAATGATAATTCTTGATATAAGCGTAAAAATGCGTTGAAATTGTTGGTAGAAATCTATTTAAGCTTCTTGCAATAACACCACGGAAAATATGACACAGCAATCCGAATGATGTCTTCTTTTTTAAGTAAAGTATTAAGAGATGGGAATTATTAATTGAAAACAAATACATAATGCTGAACTTCTAATTAATATCTAATATAATTGATAACTGTGAATGTTGGACAACCTCTTTACAGAAAAAGAGGAAACCTGAAGCGAAAGAGATATGGTTTCACTGAATGTTGATAATACCATGTACAGAGCGTGCATACGGGCAACAAGGAAGATTTTAGCAATATTTGGTGGACACATAATAAGAAAAGGTGGCTTAGAGAATATAACACTTACAAAAGCGAGAAGAAACAGTGATTAACCATTGTGTAAAAAGCTGGCAGAATAGGGACAAAAAGATATTAAAAATTACTTAGAGCAGCGAACAAAAGAAGTTGTGGAGAGTCATGATCACCGTGAGATATGGTACATTAAAGAATCTCACAAGTGTAATGTGAGAAAAAATTTCACTACAGCAACGAATGGTTTGCTTGGACTAATTAACCATGACATTACAAAGCCGTACTTAACTGAATCTACTCCTGCAGCTTCTTCTCTCGCACTTCCCGCCTGTGGAACTCGCTCCTGTATTCTTGCTTTCCTGACGGCTACAACCTCCAAAAATTTAAATGCAAAGTCAATACTCATCTACTAACCACTGGACTCTAGCTCTCTCCCCACCCCCGTATAACCTTCCCTTTCTCTCCACCTATGTATCTGTCATCGCACCTGCTTTCTCAGCTTTCTATTGTTCCTTTCTAATTAGTTTGTACTCCTCACTCTTTTCTAATTAATCTTTTTACATTTATGTAGCCCCCTGCACATCAGTGGCGTTTCCGCCTTGCTCGGGGTGAAATGATTAAAAAAAAAATTTGAGACATGGCAGCCAGTGAGGATCCAACTCAGAACAATGGTTACATTTTAATATCGATCTGTTATCCATCTTTCTAGATAAATCTCTATTGATCTCATCAATCAGTCAGTTTTTTAATCAATATATCTTGTTCAAGTCATACTTTATAGTTACGTAAATATACATTTATACCATTTTTCTATCTTTACTTTCTTCCATAGTTGGGTTTCTAAATCAATGCAGTTCATACTACTAGGACAAAAGATCATGTTACAAGAGTTTTTTTAAATTTATAACTTTGCCTATAGCAAAATAAAGAATTAAAAAGAGTAAAAGAAAGAGAAAAAGAAGAAAGAGAAGAAAAAGATGAAAAAAAGAAAAGGCAATAGTAGCAAAAGAAAGAAGAGAAAAGGAAAAATAGAAGAAAAGAAGGAAAAGAAAAAGATAAAAAACAAGAAAAAGAAGCAGTAGGAAAAAAAAAAGAAAAAATGATGAGAAGAAGAAAGGAACGAAGAGAAGAAAAAGTAATTGTAGTAAAAGAAAGAAGAAAAAACGAAGAAAAAGAAAAGAAACGGAAAAGAAAAAGAGAAAGAATGAAAGAGAAGAAAAAAAATGGAAAAATAAGAAAAACGAGTAGTAAAAGAAAGAAGAAAAATGAACGAAAAGAAAAAAGTAAAGTTAAATATAAAAACAAAAAAAGAAACAATAGTAAAAGAAGAAAGATAAAATGATGTGAAGACGAAAGGAAAAAAGAGAAGAAATAAGATGAAGAAATAAGAAAAAGTAATAGCAGTAAAAGAAATAAGGAAAAAACGAAGAAAATAAAAGAAAATAAAAAAGAAGAAGAAAGGGAGAAAGAGAAGAAAAACGATAAAAAATAAGAACAAGAAACAGTAGTGAAAGAAAGAAAAAAACGAAGAAAAATAAAGAAAAGAAAAAGAAAAGATAAAAAACAAGATATAGAAACAGTAGCAAATGAAAGAAGAAAAATTATGAAAAAGGAGAAAAAAAGAAAGAGAATAAAAAAGAGAAAAGTATGAGAAAAAGAAAGAAAGAAAGAAAGAAAGAAGAAAAATGATGAAAAACAAGAAAAGAAAAAAAGATGAAAAAATAAGAAAAGTAATAGTAGTAAAAGAAGGAAGAAAAAATGAAAAAAAGAAAAAACAAAGAAAGAGAACAAAATAAAAAATACAAATAAACAGTCGTAAAAAAAAGAAAGAAATGAGACATTTGCATCATTTACTAAGATATATGGTGATTTTCTAAGCGTAGCTTAAATGTGACACAAAGCCGAAATTATGAAGCAGTGTGTTCGATCCGCACTATACAATCGTAATTGAACAAGCAAGGCAAGCTTTCAAATCAATAGGTCACATTAAAGTGCCCTTTTTCTAAGCGCAGCTTAGATCTGGCATAACGTCGAAAGTGTGGAACCAATTGAGGATCGAAATCATTATTTAGTCATTACTTAGTTATTTTTAACGAGCAATTTTTTCTAACCATTACACCACGTCGAAGTGACCAATTTCCCGACTGATATGCTTTGAATCTAATTTGGAAGTAGGCAGTCTCAGGATTTGCCGCTGTTACTATGACACTGTCAGCTCTCTGCCTTCGGGTAGAGGGCGCTCTCTGCTTCCGAGCAGAGAGCACTAACCCAGTAGTGGTTCCGCCGAAGGGTAGAATCACGACTCAGTAATAATAGACATTGTTTTGGCCCGGCTGGGAAGACCCACTATAAAATGACCTTGTGTCACATCTAACCTTGAGTCTCAGGATTTCAGAATAGGTTCAACTTTGTTTTAAGGCCAAATACTTGTCAAATTATGATCGTTTGAAGTTAATCAAGGATGTGCTTTGTGGTGAAGTGAATTAAGAATGTGCTTTGTGTTGCAGTGGATATCAATTCGGAACGACAAATCGGGGAACCGAGTTCGAATTCCAGTTGAATTGCTTGCATTCAATTACGCACGAATATCCTTGTGAAAGGTATTAATCCGTCTCTTTCCTTCAGTTATGGGTTAAATAATAGAATAGATTGCGTTCTATAGCATTGGCTGGCAACCAGTCTACCGCAGAAAGTAATGGCAACCTACTGCAGGATAATCCTGCCCAGTCAGTTATGTTTCTTTCGAGACATGATCGCCCAAAGCGTGTATCACGTATAGCACTCAACTACCTGACTGAAGTTAATCAAAATTCATAATAACCATTGATTTTTTTAGAGGATCATTTCGAGGTAGTTGCTTTTTTCTGCTAGAAAAGTCATTGAAATCTCGTTGAAATTAATGTTATAAGTGATAGACTAGTTTAACTTGACACTCATTTTAAAAAAATGACGTATATCAAGTGGATTTAGAACCATACAATACAAACTTCAGTCAAATTAACACGATCTCTCGACATATTTTGCTTGCTTACATTGTTCGGGTTGCTGTCCTCATCTTTATTGCAATATTCGCGACCTTTTGGCTGTTGTACGCTCCGGCCGTTTTCAAGTGAATAAAATTTTGAACCGAATTCTTTATTTCCATCACGAAGGTATATTGTTTTCGTTTCTTGAGTCATGCCACTTCCGGGTGTTTTAGCTATCTCCAGTTAAATGAACTATGTAAGGTTTAATTCACCACTGCATTATCCAGGTATTGAACTCACAACTCTTTGGGTCAAGTCACTGGATCTAACCAACGCTTTTATTAACGAGAACAATATACCTAAGTGATCGAAATAAACGGTTTGGTTCGAAATTCTAATTCCCTGAAAAAGTTCGACCGAAACATCCTGAATATGGCAATAAAGATGAGAACAACAGTTTGAACAATGTAAATAATGTAAATACTACCTCATCTCAGAAGAATATACAAATATAGTTGGTCTGCTTTTTGTTTCTGGCACTACTAAAAAATGCCGAAGTCAATTCTTTTCATTCTTTTAGAGTAAGTTCCCAAATAATAAAACAATGTAAATATTCAAAATGTTCTTGGGAAAATATTTCAAACTTATTCAATTCCTTTCAAGCGATAAATTGATCACTAAATTTTTATGGCAGCAAAATACCGCACAAAAATCATGATCTAGTTGTCTATTCCTGTGTTTGTTGAAATGTTGAATCTATTTGTGTCACTGAAAATCCCTCAGAAGTCTACATCGGTTAAAATTTAACTTCTTTTCGGGGATTTTGTCCCTTCACTGCAGTCTAGGGCTTTGTAGACCTAAACACAAATTTCTTTAAAAATAGAAATATGAAAACTTTGTTTTAATCTTCCTCATATGTATAAATATCATTCATACAGTTCCAAAATTTAATTTAAAGTTATTCTGTGGGCTCAAAAATCAATGTCCGCTTGGTTCAATTTCACGATTCCGCTATACAGTTATTTTTTGTTAACTAGATGGTTTTAAGTATTTCTGTTTATCCTAACTTTTTTGCTATACTCTTTCATAATGTTCCAGGTGCTCCATCAACAACGGGAACAACTGTTAATTTCATGTCCCCAGTTTTGTTCTCATGAAATTTTAAATATTGGACAACCGTCTTCATATTTTTTTCAGTTTATGTTGTTTATAAATAGCATTTTTTCATTTATCACTGATTTTTTTCTTACTTTTAATTCTTTAATTAAATTTATTTTTTCATTTTTTCATTTTTTTTTTAATTTTTCACTCATTTCATAAGTTTTATTTTTAATCCGCAATGAAGATTTATTTAATTTGTGAAGGAAAAAGTAATAATGGCTACCAACATTCCTCGCGTTTCTTTCTAAATTCTGAATTCTGGATTCTGGGATGAGAAGTTATCATTATCTAAATTCGGACTATTGTCCTCATCTTTGTTGTTGTTATCAAAATGTTTCAGCCGTTCTGCTCTCCGACCTTCATCAAGTGTATATTGACCCGGGTAAGCTGCAGAGAATTCCGAACTGAATACATTATTTAATCGAAGGAGGTAGACTTTTCTCATTCAACAATCAATATTTAAGTATATCTCGTCTAGTATTTAGTCGTAGTAATGTTCAGTTATTGCATACTCTGTTTCCACTGAGTCCAAGACCACAATGTCTAGTTCGAGAATTGAATTCATAATTACTATGTTACCAAATTCACAAACCAAAGCTTTAAATCCATTAAGTCAGGGGTCGGCAAGCTACAGCACGTCTGTCACACGTGGCACGCCAAGCAATTTCGAATGGCACGATTTTTTGAACTAAGGAAGTCTCTAGAAGACAAAAATTTAGAAAAGTCTGCTAAAGTTCTCAACTGTAGAACATCCCTTCGGAGATCTTTCATCTGTTTGAAGAAAATTGCTTCTACTTTTCTTTCTGCTTTTGGTTCAACTTATTCCTATGAGCAAATTTTCTCTCACATGAAAGTTATGACCACAAAGCAGTTGCCTAACATCTGAACATTTAGAAAATTGTGTAAAACTAAAAGTAACAAATTATGTTGTCGATATTGAGCAATTGGCTTAAGACCATGCAAGGGTAAGGCTTCCGTTAATAATGAAACCTTATAAAAAAATTTTAAAATAGTTTATTTCTATTGTGATCTACATATTTATTATAATATAAAATATATTGTAGAATATATACATTGACCTTGACATGTATAAAAATACGTATGCTGATTGCACACTGAATGACTTTAAAACCTTAAGTCGGCACATAGCAAAAGTTTACCGACTCCTGAATTAAGTTACCCGAATCGATATACATCAGGTGAGCGTCTCATGGTCTGAAGCGCATACGGTATGCCATTTAGTTAATTGCTATACGTTATACACTTTTGGGCGATCATGTCTCGAAAGAGACATGACAGAAGATTTTTCTACAGTAGGTTGCCCTTTCCAACCAAAGCTATAGAACCCAATCTGTCTTGTTATTCAACCCCTTAGCTGGAAGAAGAAGAGATGGAGGGAGGGAATTTGTGCGTAAGTGAATGAAACGAAATCGACTGAAATTCGAACTCGGTTCTGTGGTTTCTCATTCCGAGGCGATATCCATTACACCACAGTTCACATACAACATAGGTTGTCCAAAAACAGATGAGGGGGAACTTCTGAAAAAAACTTGACAGCGGCGTCTCTGCAAAACTTTCGGGATTTATAAAGTATCATATCATCCATAGTTTACGACATTCAGAAATAGACAGACAAATAGTGTAACAAAAAAAAAAAAAAAAAAAAAGCAATACACTCCTGATCAAAAATTTAAGACCACTTAAAAATCTTAAAAAGAAACTTATATTATGGATAGATTTTAAACTCCTCCCACTTAAGGTTACCAATACTACAATCTAAAAGGTTATGGAAACAAAAAGCTACATTCCAAACATTTTATTTAGAAATTTACATTTTTATAAAATGAGGCGATTTACACATGATCAAAATTATAAGACCAGGGTTATAAATTGTTAGATCTATGTCAATTCCAATGTTTTTAGTTCAGTTAGAGATTAGCAATCACTGCGTAAAGGTGTTACCATGCCTAAAGCAAGCAAACTTACCAAAGTTGAACGTTCTCGAATTCTAGAATTCCATAAGCAAGATTTATCACAGCGGGCGATCGCAGCGAAGGTAAATCCCAGTAAAACTGTGATTTGCAACTTTCTAAAGAACAGTGAGAATTATGGAAAAGCAAAATACTCTGGTAGGCCCCCAAAAATTTCTCCTGCATTGAGTAGGAGAATAAGACGGGTTGTTATGAAAGACGGGGAACTTTCTTCTAGTCAAATTAAGGCAGTCACAGATGCTGATTGCAGTCCCGTAACCATCAGACAACACTTAAGACAAAAAGGCATGGTAAATAAAAAGCGTAAACAAATTCCTCGGCTGCTTCCACGTCACAAGTTGGACCGCTTAAAGTTTGGTCGTGAATACCAAACATGGGACGTTGAGAAGTGGAAGAAAGTCCTGTTTTCTGATGAGAAAAAATTCAATCTAGATGGTCCTGATGGCTTCCAACGATATTGGCATAACAAAAACATGCCTCCTGAAATTTTCTCCGCACGTCATAGTGGTGGAGGGTCCCTAATGGTATGGGGTGCCTTTTCTTACAGAGGGACGATGGAGCTCCAGTTGATGCAGGGTCGTCAGAGAGCGCCTGGTTGTGTTAACATGCTACAAAAAGCATTTTATGACGGTGGGCCATCGTTTGTGTGTGGATGGATGGTTATTCCAACAGGATAATGCTGCAATCCATGCTGCAAGACGGACCTTGACCTTTCTACAAGAAAATGGGGTCCATCTCTTGGGACATCCTGCATGCTCACCGGACTTGACCCAATTGAAAATGTTTGGGGATGGATGACAAGAGATGTTTATCGAAATGGCAAACAATATTCAACAAAAAATGAACTTTGTGAAGCCATCTTCAGAAGCTGGAGCAACATCCCCCGCACCTTAATGGAAACGCTTATTTCTAGCATGCCCGACAGAATGTTTGAAGTCATCAAAAGCAGTGGAGTTAGACTTCATTATTAAAGTTGGTTGTTAAATGTTTTCATACACTTTTTCTACAATTTCGTAGAAGTTTTGTCTCTGGTCTTATAATTTTGATCATGTGTAAATCGCCTCATTTTACAAAAATGTAAATTTCTAAATAAAATGTTTGGAATGTAGCTTTTTGTTTCCATAACCTTTTAGATTGTAGTATTGGTAACCTTAAGTGGGAGGAGTTTAAAATCTGTAAAAAAAAATTTCTTTTTAAAGATTTTTAAGTGGTCTTAAATTTTTGATCGGGAGTGAAGATAGCGTGTACTGCCGGATCAAATAGTGTGTCGATGTTTAACTAACACATGCCTAAATAAACTATTTTATTTTCCATAGATTTAATATTCTATAACAGAGGTCCGCAAACACGGGTCACAGACCTTGGATCATGTTCTACCGGGCTGCAGAGAAATAATTAACTTGTTTAAAATTATATGATTAATAAACTAAATATTGGACTTTAATTTAAAAAGAGTTGTTTAAATATTCATCTACTCAATACTATAAATAACTGTAAGTACAATTTATATTTAATGTATATTTTTATAATTAATGTATATTTTTATAATGTATATTCTTTTAATTAATGCATAATTTATATCTACCTTTACAATTTTTCATAACAGTAAGCACATTTTAAAATTAATGTATGCTGTTAAAATGAATATATATTTTTATAATTAATATATATTTTTGTAATTAATGTATATTTACGTCTGCAATTATTATCATAACTGTAAGTAGATTTTACAATTAATGTATATTTTTATTCATTTATCATAATTTTCAACTAATTTTCTAATCCCAACTAATTTTCAGATTCTACGCTGATTGAATATTGTTTTAAGTTGATATTCATATGATAATAGTGTAATAGATATTGATTCAGGGAAACTAAGTACGCAAAGGTGTGGTCGGATTGACGCCCATACCTGAGTCAAAGGATTATTTACTTTTTCTTGCCTTTAATAGATTTGCTGTTTTATTTATTTATTTTATTTATTTATTTGCTCTCTTCATTGAAATGCACTTAAATTACACATATGTGTCCCTACCGACCCACGAAAAGATTGTCCGACATGAAGCCGATCCGTGGTATAAAAAAGGGCTGAAGACATTAAACTGTCGTCCATTTTCTTAAGTTTTCTACTGTTTTGACTTCAACACTAATCAGTTTGTATTGTTTCCCAGAAATTTTCTTCGCTAGAATAATACTGGCTTCAGTTTTAGAAATAATCAGTGGCGATTCTACAGGGGGGGGGGGATGGGGGCAGAGAAAGCCAAACCCTCCACTCATCAAAACTTTTCCCTCTGCGTTTTCTTTTACATTCAGCTTTTTAAGGACACATATACGTTGTGGTGCATTGGATATCGGCTCAGAACGAGAAATCGGGGAGCCGAGTTCGAATTCCAGCTGAATTCATTGCATTCACTTACGCGCAAATACCCTTGGGAAAGGTATTAATCCGCCTATTCTTTCCAGTTATGGGTTAAATAACAGGACAGATTGTGTTCTATAGCCTTGGTCGGCAACCAGTCTACGGCAGAAAGCAATGGCAACCTACTGCGGGATAATCTTCTGCCGAGTCAGTCATGTCTCTTTCAAGACATGATCGCCCAAGCGTGTATCACGTATGGCACTTAACTGACTGACAGAGACCAGTTTAAATGAAAAACAAACAAGATAAAACAACCAGATAAATAGAAACAGACATGTTGTTAAAGAGAGAAAGAAACTTAACAGTCATATTTTCATATCTGAAGGAAGATGTTAATTAGAAATAATGTCCCCACTCTGGTATGTAGGTACATACGCAGTCAGTGATTTATGGCCGAGTGAAAGAATTGGTCAGTAATTAGGCTGGTTGAGTTTGCCCCCACCTCTGAAAAATCTTGGCCCCTAAGTGCTCCCACTACTTTCAGAGTTCCACAATCGCCACTGGTAGAAAACCGCGACCTCTTCTCACATTTACAGACAAATTCCACAGATGCATGATGGGATTTCTTCCCTACCAATAAAATGAACAGAATCTCAGTCTTATCCTCATATTTTTATCTTTTCTTGTCTTGAAGTTAGAACGCTATAATCATTGTATCGCCTTTGCGAGTAAACACCATTCTTAGTTTGTGAGATTTTGCTTTATTAATATTGTTTGTCTTGCTACACACACACACACACACACACACACACACACACACACACACACACACACACACACACACACATACATATATATATATATTAATAATTAGGTTACGGTCATATCACGTTGAATACACCGGTTCTCGCTCGATGACCGAAGTTAAGCAGCGGTGAGCCTGGTCAGTACTTAGATGGGTGACCGCTTTGGAATACCAGGTGCTGTAAGCGTTTATTGTGGTGCAGTGGATGTCGGCTCGGGAAAGGAAATCGGTGAGCCGAGTTCCAATTCCAGTCGAACACTCTGCATTCACTTACGCACTGGTACCCTTGGGAAAGGTATTAATCCGTCCCTTCCCTCCAGTTATGGGTTAAATATCTTAGGTCTGCTGTTCATGCGATCCGTGGCAAACTTCTGCATTGATTGATTGTTATCAGCAGTTCCAAAAAGTGTGGATGGTGCTACACAAGCCTTCACCACTGAAAACAATTCTTTGTGTGGCAGTCTAACTGTGTTAGACACTCATACGTCGAAATCGACGGGAGAGTCCATAATAATAATATTAATAATTATAAATATAATCCTACTCTATAGCACAATTCGGACTTTCATGCACTATGCAATTATCAGGTGACCGTTTCTAGATTTGAATTTATATTTTTGGTTGTCACGTTGTTCATGTTCACTATAAAATATAAATTTGGGATACCATTTTTTAATTTATAAATGTATAATTTAATTTGGTTTATACTAAAATTTAATCATGAAATTGGAAAGTAAAATCATAAAAGTTAAATGAATATTAAAAAGTAAATTTTGTTAGGAGCAATTTTGTTGTTTATTTTGTGTACGTGTTATCAAAGTGGGAGCCACTTGTATTTTGTTTTTTGTTTTTTTCGGGGAAGGAAAAGCATTTAAAAAATAAACAACAATACAGGAATAGCATTTTCTTCTCCAAATATTTCTAGCAATTAAATCAACAACAAAAACCCAGTTATTGCTTGGGATATCGCAAAAACAAAATCTTATAATGGAACAGGAAATAGATTAACTTATACCTTTTAGAAAAAGGTCTTGTCATCTTAAAAAACCTAAATAATCTAAATAACCCCAATTTACGAAACAAAAGAAGTGAATGCAAACATCGAAATAAATATATGCTCAAATACTGTTGTATACCTACCTATATACAGGAATGGGATGTTCCTATCCTCTTAAATACGTGGACACTATTGGAGTAAATTGTAGAAGAGCAGAGTGATCATAACGATCCATGCACTCTCTCTTGTTCAACTCTCTGCTTCCGAGCGGAAAGGGACTCAGATAAAGCTCTGCCGAAGAGTAGAATCCTATTTGGAGTGAAAAAACAAGAGCCCAACCCAACCTCAAGCTGTGTCTACGAGATAGTTTTGGCTGAACTTAAGGGCTCGGAATCTCTACTTTAATTGACCTTGTGTCGCATCCACCTTGGTGGGAAGGTAGTAAATACATAGAAGTGTAGAGTGATTATACTGACTAGCAGTTCACTAGCAGTGTATCTACCTCAGGCAGCATGCAAGCCTTGTACTTGTTGATATACTATTATTCCCAACCTCCGTTTTGGTGATTACTCACGCAGTAACCTTATAGAGTTACAACAAATACATACTTACTTTTTCCTTATTTTTTTACTCTATTTCATTGTTTTATTATTGTTTTTATGTATTTAACAAAAAAGAGCTCTTAGAGTTGTAACTATAGGGAGTTGGTTAATGTTTCTTTGATTCAGCCTTGTGTCAGACATAACCGAACTCCCTACAGCTTACAGGATTTATGCAGAATTATCATCATCAGAATGATGATGATCATCAGAAGGTCTTCATCAGAAGGTTGATAGCAGGTTGGTTGTGTTGAATAATGTAAGAATAAAAATATGCATTTTTCAAGTCAAAATAGATATTTATTAAAAGAATAGAATGACCGAAATAGATAGCAGTTAATGTTTAATGAGAAATTTAAGGGTATCAAGAAATGTTCGTCGTAGTAATTTGTTGGAAAGAGTTTATGCGTATGTACGTATGTATTTTTATAGGAATGTCTTTGAATGGGGAAGAAGAATTAAAAAGAATCAGCACACGAGAAAGAAGAAAGAGGACAATAGCGACTCGACCTATGTCCGGGTCGTGGTTGAAGTTTCTGCCGTTATATTTTAGTTGTTTCGTCTCGCTGCCCCCATCTGACTGACTGCTGCTGGTCTGATCAAAGCTTGTATAGTCATTCAGATTTTCGCACTGCTTTGCTAAGTCCCTTTAGTCTTGCAAATCACTTCCATTGGTCAGAAAATCAATCTAACATCTACTTGCGAAATTCGGTTTCGACGTTTTCTATAAGCACAAGGTCAATGTTTTTTCTATTTGGGAAAACCAGGATTTCACACGTCATTGTGAATTTTTGTAAAAGTGAAGAGGAAGGTTACTTTTAACTTTTTATATCTTATTCACTCCAGAGTCACTGAAAAAAATTGAATCTATTATCAAACTTATACTTTCAAAAACTTTTGCAGTGAATACCAAAAATGTGTGTGCCAGTAATCAAGGCTAAAGAAGGATATATTGTTAAGAGCAAAATTTAATCATAAAATGCTTTTATACTTTTTGTCATAATAAAATTTATAATAAAAAAAATCATATCTTACTTGTTTTAAAACATGTATAATAGGTTTTGTTATCTAAAGTACAAAACACGTATTTTTGGGGGCAATTTAAAAAATATCAGCGATGACCTCAAAGTTTCAAATTGTTGTTTATATATATATATATATATATATATATATATATATATATATATATATACGTAAAAAAATCACAAGATCGCCAAAACCTACCGCGGTTTCACACAACGGCCCTGACGAGCCGTTGTGTGAAACCGCGGTAGGTTTTGGCGATCTTGTGATTTTTTTACGTGTCTTTGCTCTACATTGCTTCCGATTTGTTATTTCGCTTTGGTTAGTTCTGTATCGAGCACTTTTTCTTTCTTTGTGGTTGGTTCCGTTTGGGTTTTTTTTTCTTTACTGCGGGGTATTGTATGTATTGTCTGTATTCCGCAGTTTTCTTTTTTTTTCTCCCCTCTTGTCCAACGCCTTACAGCGACGGATAGTAACGGAATTAGATTCTGTCTGTTATTTGTTGTCCTTAAAGTTTATTTTCGTATAGTTTTAGGATTTAGATACTTACAGAGTCGGTCTTGTTATTATATATATATATATATATATATATATATATATATATATATATGGTGCCCTATCTACATTGGAATGAACTATTTCTTCTTCATAAATATTAACCTGCGAAACTTGGGAGGCAGTCGAGACGCAGTGTAACTTGACAGTTCGGACGAACACTTCTATCTGTTGACTGATGACATACTTATTTTGTATATATATTTTCTGTTATTCCAATAAACTGGTTCAACATACCATGTTTTTATCGTGTTTTTCTTCTTGGCCCTAACAGGCCACAAATATATATATATATATATATATATATATATATATATATATATATATATATGAGTTGAATATCTGGATTGAAATATGACAAGATGAGAGAATAAATAAAGAACAAAGTATGAAATACGTTTTTATCTAAGATGTTTCTCTTTTATTGAATATTTGTGTCAAGTGTATTCAAACGATGGAATATTTTTAAATGTCTTAAATTTAAATTTCTTACTATGTTCTTTGTTTATATATATATAGTATTGAGTAGTTTATGTCAACCTTCTTAACATATATCAACTTCTTTTCTGGAATGTAGAACACAATGCTTGATATTCTTGACCTTGTGCCGCAGCCACCTTGGTTGGAAGGTAGTAAATACATATAAGTTTAGAGTGATTATACTGACTAGCAGTTCACTAGCAGTGTATCTACTTCATGCAGCGTGCGGGTCTTGTACTTATTGATATACTATTATTCCCAACGTCCGTTTTGGTGATTACTCATGTAGTAACCTTTTTGGGTTACAATAAATACATAGACCCGGACTAACATATATGACTTGGTGCATAGATTCACTTATGTGCAAATACTATTTTGAAAGGCATGAACTTATTTCTTTTTCTCCACCCACTAGCTATGGGTAAATAGCAGGACAGACTTGGGTGGAAACGCGTCTCGGACCTTGGACAAAGACAACTCTGAATTTAAAACCCCCAAATATGGGTTTAAATTGCCTGGCTAACCACCAATTGTCCAAGCGCGTGGAGTAGGATTACACCCGTGAGGGCATGGTCAATCAAATAAATTTTACCCCATAAGATGGATAATAAATACAAGGCCCAAAAGCCACTCGAGATAGCGGGTTACTCAGTACCAGGCAGAGTTTATGCGAATATTAGGGAAAATAACGGTTAACTCTAAACTGGAACAAGTTAAGATTGTAGTGATTGTGATGGAGGAAGTATCCTCTTAGGAGTAGGTTATACACAAGCAGCAGTTCGTAGGAAAAAGCAGCTTGAGTGTAACTTGCATCTTTTTTGCATGGCATGGCGGGTCTTAGCCGTGAAGGTTGGAACAAGTGGGACTAAGGAATATAGTTCGTTTGAACACTTTTTTTTAAATGGAAATTGCGATTAAAGCAGCGAGAGGTTTTCGACGTTTCGTCTGTGGGAAACGGGCTGATCTGGCTCTTTATCTTATTAAAAAAAATATATCTGCAATGGGACACTATGAATTAAAACAAAAATAAACTTATTTCAGTCGTCGCGTTTCGTCCTCCGATGGACATTAACAAGACAAATTAAAACATTTGATTTTCCGTCACGTATTTGTTCTAGTGCAGTGGATATCGACTCGGAACGACAAATCGGGGAGCCGAGTTCGAATTCCAGTTGAATTCCTTGCATTTACTTACGCACAAATAGCCTTGGGAAAGATATTAATCTTCTTCTCTCCAGTTATGGATTAAATAACAGGACAGATTGGGTTCTATAGGCTTGGTTGGCAACCATTCTACCGCAGGAAGCAATGGCAAACTACTGCGGGATAATCTTCTGCCCAGTCATGTCTTTTTCTAGACTTGATCGCCTAAAGCGTGTATCACGTATGGTACTTAACTGACTAAAATATATACATAGATGTAAAAAATGTCATTCTGAAATATTAACGATATTTATTTTTAAAATTTTGTTTATAAATACGTATTGCAAATTAAAATCCTTACATTGTCTATCAGAGAGCGAAACGAGTCTGCCAAGAGATTTCCTTATCTATTTAATAGGAGTAGATAGATGCGTCTATCGTCCGGTTCACACACTTTTGTAAAGGTTTATCGCTTGTTTCCTGAAGTCTACCTTAAAATCTATACTTCTCTGCCTAAACACTAAAATCTTATTTACTATTTATTTTTTCACCTCAGTAGTAGGACATAGTTTCATCCATCGTTTGGTTCATTTTCATCCTCGATCCTTAGAACATTGGTAGAATGGAAGGTTTTCCTTTGTTTCCTGCTTAAATTTGTATGTTTCTTCTACAGATTTTCCATTCCCGTAGTGTCTTATTTTGATTATCGTTTTGCTTTGGGTGAATTAATATTAATTCTTTTTTCACTTATTTAAATTTGTGTGCATTATTTCCTCACCCTTTATTGCATATGTATATATTCCTTTCTAAAAAATGTTTGTGTGATTAATTCTGTCTGTGAATGAATTTCCTTCCTCCTTTTTGCGTGTATATATATATATATATATATATATATATATATATATATATATATTGTTTTATGTATGTGTGATTTAATTCATTACTCTGTATTATATTATGTATCTATTCTCAATTTGTTTTCGGTTTAAAAATACCTTTGCTATAAACATTTTTTTCCAAAATATTCTGTGTGAAATTTACATTTATTTGTCGATAAATAACGGCAAATGTAAAGATTTTTCTTTACATTGCTGAAATAAATTCTGAATTTAGAACTGTTTAATTATGTGCTGAGTTTTATATAATAATAATAATAATAATAATAATAATAATTATTATTATTATTATTATTATTATTATTATTATTATTATTATTTTATAATCATTTTACCCCAAACAAGGCAGGATTGCCAGTGGTGAGCAGGGTGTTACAGTGTATGAAAAACAGAATACAGGTGATACCGAAGAAAGGATAAGAAGGTGGATGGGGTTTAGAGAGATAGCGGATGTCAACTAACATTGCATTTAAACTTTTGGAGATTGTAGCTATGAGGGAAGTAAGAAAAACGGAAGAGAGTTCGACAAACGGGAAGTGAAAGAAAAGAAATTGTTAGAGTAGAAGTGGATTATTACATTTAACTATTTCGATGGTAAAAGGGTGAGAATATGCTGTTAATCCAGTAACACGCGTAAATACATGTGCTCGGGAAACCAGGAAAAAAGCTCGTCAGAACAGTTGCCATGGAAATACTTGTAGAAAATACAGAGGGCAGTCACATCTTATTAGCGAAAAAGTGACTGAAGTCGAGATGTCAAGTCAGGATTTATTATATTAGATTCTTCTTTGGATTTTACTATAGATTCGATGCAGTCGTTCCACTTGAGGTCGGTTGAGAGAGTGAGGCCAAGGAGGCGCAGTGTGTTGCCTTCTAATAGACTAGCGTCAAATATACTAATGGTAGGTAGGAAAGTTTCTGTATGGTGGTTAAAAGATACCTTACTATAATGTAGTACTCTATATTAACCATCTTTCTACAGATTAATTCTTCATTAATCTAACTTATGTCAAGCAATACATAAAAAAATAATACTAATTTTATCTTCAATTAAAAATTCCAACCAAAACATTTATCACAATCAAGCTGCATTTCAGTGACCCACGTAGAATTGACAACAACACTTTCACATTCACGCACGCATATATGCGTTTATATATAATATTCTAATTACAAAAACATCTCTTCGATTTAAACGGAATTGTCTTCTATAGAATTATCTTTACACACATAAACATATACATTTATATTAACTAATATTACTGTCTAGCATACACCCAGACAGACAAGCGTTTCTACATAAACGCACACATGCACTATTATACACTCTACCGTTCAAAATACTCCATGCATAAACATTTAAAAATATATATTGCTTTAATACAGATGACAAATATCTGACCAATAAGAACTAATTCCAAATCACAATATATAAGTGACAAGGTTTTGGAGAGGATGTAAACGAAAAGGAAAATGATATTTGACATCAGGAAAAACAGTTTAAGTTTCTGGGACAGGTAATGAGGAAGGAGAGCTTGGAGAATCTGATACTCACAGGATAGAGAGACGGGGGAAGGCAACACGGAACATATTTGATGAGCTTGAGTAAATGAATGGCAGTGCAGGGTTTGAGAGGGGTAACAAAAGAAAGAGATAAGGAGATGTGGAAGGCCATGGTCGCCTACATCCTGAAGGGACACGGCACATAGAAGATAAAAAAGAATATAGTTATACACTATAATGTGACCCTTTCATATATGCTGAATATTGATCATATACGTAAAATATACAAGATGAAAAATTAATTTTTTTAATACAGATGACAAATATCTGACCAATAAGAACTAATTCCAAATCACAATATATATGTGACAAGGTTTTGGAGAGGATGTAAACGAAAAGGAAAATGATATTTGACATCAGGAAAAACAGTTTAAGTTTCTGCGACAGGTAATGAGGAAGGAGAGCTTGGAGAATCTGATACTCACAGGATAGAGAGACGGGGGAAGGCAACACGGAACATATTTGATGGGCTTGAGTAAATGAATGGCAGTGCAGGGTTTGAGAGGGGTAACAAAAGAAAGAGATAAGGAGATGTGGAAGGCCATGGTCGCCTACATCCTGAAGGGACACGGCACATAGAAGATAAAAAAGAATATAGTTATACACTATAATGTGACCCTTTCATATATGCTGAATATTGATCATATACGTAAAATATACAAGATGAAAAATTAATTTTTTTAATACAGATGACAAATATCTGACCAATAAGAACTAATTCCAAATCACAATATATATGTGACAAGGTTTTGGAGAGGATGTAAACGAAAAGGAAAATGATATTTGACATCAGGAAAAACAGTTTAAGTTTCTGCGACAGGTAATGAGGAAGGAGAGCTTGGAGAATCTGATACTCACAGGATAGAGAGACGGGGGAAGGCAACACGGAACATATTTGATGGGCTTGAGTAAATGAATGGCAGTGCAGGGTTTGAGAGGGGTAACAAAAGAAAGAGATAAGGAGATGTGGAAGGCCATGGTCGCCTACATCCTGAAGGGACACGGCACATAGAAGATAAAAAAGAATATAGTTATACACTATAATGTGACCCTTTCATATATGCTGAATATTGATCATATACGTAAAATATACAAGATGAAAATTTAAAATTAAAATACAATAACTAGTTGGCTCGCTACAGACTTATTGATTCAAACTTACCTATCTGCAAAAATGTTCATGGGAGTGCACACACACGCACAGACTCACATATGAGATAACGATATATATTTTTATATACCAAGAACAATATTGAGGAAATTGTATGACAAAACGGAAAAAGGTTTATTTATGACGCATTTCATCCGTTCCATCCAGTCCGATGAAGTCCTAACGGGTGAACTACGTCACAAATAAACTTTTTTCCATTTTGTCTTGCAATTTCCGCAATATATATATATATATATATATATATATATATATATATATATATGGGTGTGTGTGTATGTGCACGGTTAAAGAAAAAAATAAAGTCGCTCTAATATGAAGAATGAAATGTGATAGCTTCAATATGTGACATTATAATGAGATTGCTTAAAGCTTAACCAATAATTGACTGGGCTTGACTTTTTAGCAACTAAATTCCCAATTACGTTGTTTTTTTTCCATTTAATTTAGGAAATATATTTACATGTAACCAGGAGAATTGACTTGAAAGAATATATAGTATTTATATACCACCATATATATCCCTAATACTACGTGTAAATATGTTTTTACGCAAGTCCATATATGGTAATTGTTTTATAGAGATGTGCAGATTTAATTTATTGCCATATATGTAGGAGAATACATTCTTGCTAATAAACATGTACAAATATGAGTGGGCGCTGAAAAGTATACGGCCTGACTAGGCAGACATTGAAAAATAAATCTAATGCTTTAGTCATTTCTTCATATTTTATTAGGTAGGCAACGATGAGATTTTTCAGCACCCCTCTTATGTATAAACATAAATAAATAATAAACTATATTTAAATAAATAACCACAGGCACCTATGTATGTATGTATGTATGTATGTATGTATGTATCTATCTATCTATCTATCTATCTATCTATCTATATATATATATATATATATATATAATAAAACAAATTCCGATTTTCAAATTCGTTGTATGGCCATTTCTACGAGAAATTTCTTCGAGAAATTCCTCATATCATCAGCAGTGAATGTTTTATAAAAAGCCAAATGACAAAATGAACAAAGATTTGATCAGTTTTAATATTAATTAGGATCGGGTTTTTGGGATTTACCTACCTGCTTTTCTTTTTGGATTAAAGTTATAATATATATATTGTTCATTCAGCAATGAATTAGAACACTCTCAGCTATTGTGCGTGTGTATAATGATAATGTACACTCTAAAAAGCTGCCTCCTTCTACCGAGCGCCCATAGCTCAGAGGTAGAATCGCCGACTGACGCCAATTCGGTCGGGTTTCAATCCTGTGCAATAAGCAATCGGATGTCTAACCGTACTGATGAGCTGTGATACAATGAAACAGACCTATCTGCGGAAGGCTATATATATATATATATATATATATACAGTGTGATGACTAAGTTGTCGTCATTTTATATTTTTTTATTTGGCAAATGTGCATTGACCGTTTTTGAATTTGTCGACTACTCATAGTAGTAGGTTCAGTTAGGTATTTTCTGTTAGAAAAAGAGCACCATGATGCATATTCACCATTCCATAATGCAATATATATATATACATAAAAGCGAACATTGAAGTCAACACTCAGAGAAGACAGGCTGTTTCATGCAAGGCACAATCATCAGGCCAACCATAACATTTGAGAGCTGACTTCAATGTTCATTTTTATATTTGTATACACTCTATCTCTAATATTGAGCACTTTATCATATAAATAGCACAACTTAAAAGTATATTTCTTCATATATATATATATATATATATATATATATATATATATATATATATATATAAAACAGTCACACTCACATATGTGTGTTTATTAGTATCTTGAATAAGTTCTCGTTTATTCCCAACAGATGGCGTTTCTAGAACTGCGTGCGTGTAGTTTCAGATGGTAACGCATCCATAATGAAGTATTATAAATAAACTTGAAATTTTGCATTTTGTGCCAAAGAAAGTGTATTTAGGGAAAATTTCATTGCACTACTTTATTCAAAAGAAATCTGGATCTGAAGCACAGAGAACTCTTGTCGAGACTTACGACGCATATGCTCTGTCGGAAACAAGATGCATAGATTGGTTTAAACGCTTCAAAAATAACGATTTTAATGCTGAAAATAAAGAACGCTCTGGCGCACCGGAAAAGTTCAAAAACGAATAATTTTAGATATTACTTCATGAAAACTCATGTCAAGCACAAGTTGAACTCATTAGGAGTTGATCAGACGACAATCTCGAAATGTTTGAACGCATTAGGAATGATTCAAAAGTAAGGACATTTGGTGCCGTACGAGTTAAAGCTGAGAGATGTCAAACGGCATCTTGTCACGTGTGAACAGCTGCTTCAACGGCAGAAATGGAAATTTTTTTGCATCGTATCGTGACCGGCGATGAAAAGTGAATACACTATGATAATCCTAAGCGTAGAAGATCGTGGAGTAGCCCCGGCCATGCATCAACATCAACGGAAAAGCCGAATATTCATGGTTCGAAGTTTCTGCTTTGCATTTGGTGAGTGTAGTTTATTATTAGCTGCTCAAACCAACTTAAACCATTGACGGAGATCGCTATCGACTGCAAGTGAAGAACAAAACGGCCGCTATAAGAGCAGAAACAACAAAGTGATCTTGCAACATAACGACGCTAGGGCACATGTTTCAAAACGGGTAAACTTACTTGGAAACGCTTAAATGGGAAGTCCTACTCCACCCACCGTATTCACCAGACACTGACCCATCCGATTTTTACTTGTTCCAGTCTATGGCACATGACTTGGCTATGCAGCACTTTTATTCTTATGAAGATGCCAAAAAATGAATCGACTCGTGATTAGCCTCAAAAGACGTGTCGTTTTTCTGACGTGGAATTCAAATGTTGCCAGCAAGATGGGGAAAATATATCGGTGGACAATACTTTCAGTGACAAGTTTCTTACTAATTTTTGTAAATAAAACATTACTTTTCATTATTCAAGGTCCTAATATATATATATATATATATATACAGCGTGCGATGGTTAATTTGACGCCATTTTATATTTTTAATTTCGCGCATGCGCAAATATATATATGTGTGTGTGTGTGTGTGTAACCATATTAAAAAATACCTCTTAGGTTCATACAACCATGGATGAAAACGCCATAATTCCTTATAATTTTAAAAATTGCGCGTTCAAAAATTCCCTGCCACGGGAGCAATATAAAAGAAACACCGTTACGTAAGCGTTCTTAAAAACGGTAAACGCTAAAATCAGTTGCTGCAAATTGCCTGAAGACACTACTCATGATAGAAACCTAGGTCGCGTAATAACTCGTTGATATCATTTTGGCTGTTGGCGGACACTCGCAGTGTTTGCATTTAGGATTTAGGATTATATATATATAAGTAAAAGCGTTGTCCCTTAGCTGATTGAAGTTACCTTTAGCATCCAGACTTCAGACTTTCCTGAACGTGTCTTCTAGGAATTATTCTGTTCACTCGTTAGGGTTTATTAGCAATTGACTTATGCATCACGATTTTTGTATACACTTTTCTTTGGTACAATGTTTTTTCATAGTGTAAGTGTAAGTGAGTGTTTGTGGAGGGTGTGCTGGTGCCTTTGAGGTTCCGCCTTTGTTTGGGTGATACGATTTTTAAAAAATCTCTTGGATTCAAAAATGATATTGAGAACTGACACATAACTAGTATACAAGAGTTCAGCATATTATCCAAGATTTTAATATCATATCCCTGAGATGGTCTCCACTAAGAAGAGAACATGTACGAGTTCACTCTCTAATCCTAAACGCAAACACTGCGAGGGTCCGCCAACAGCCAAAATGATATTAAATATCTGTAGAAAATCGCAAAATCTGAGATAAAACGTTGAACTCTTGAGTTATGTAATTAATATATTCCGTAATTATTTTTATAATCTAGAAGGCTTTTTCCATCATCACGAGACTTTTCCTTTCTATCGCTCTATCTTTTCTGCGGCTACCATGTTGAACGCCTCTCGACTCGGCTAAGGGGTTGAACACTCAGCTATTGGCGGTTGTTTACATCAGGGAATAACACGCTATGAATAGATAGCTTAGAGGCTGGGATCTCCGATTGATGACAAATCAGTCGGCTTTAAATTCCGGCTTGAAGCAAACGGTTTATATAGTCGCACTGACGAGCTGTGATCCAGCGAAACAGGCTTGTATGATTATATATATTGCCTGATGACGAGATTCTATCTCGAAACATAGAAATTTCCGTGTCGCAACGTACTTTTAATTCATATATATATATATATATATATATATATATATATATATATATTGCATGCATATAATCTGAAACATATGCAATATATATATATATATATATATATATATATATATATATTGCATGCATATGTTTCAGATTACATGAACGTATATATATTATTTAACTTTTGGTTTATATATACACCTTTGTGCAAATTAATTGAAATAAAACGAATAATGACTTCTTAGGATCTTTCACACTTTCATTGATCTGGTATACGTCGTCTTCTGGCGTTGTTTTCTCTTCCGACTACATCTTACTTTACGTTTATGACTGATGAATCCACTTTGGTTCTTTACCTTGATGACACGGCTGACAGTTGAAAAGTTGACAACAACAATATCTGCGATCTCTCTGTAAGGCTTGCCAGAGTGTTCGTGCATCGTTACAATATTCCTACATTTCCTTGAGGCAACGTACTTCGCAGACAATAGCCAAAGAACTACTTATCAACCGTCGAACAATAGTTTCTTGACGCGATAAAAATTTGATGCAATCACGGATAACTCAGTACTTTTTAACGCTAAACAAATGGCATCAGACACACCGAACATTGATTTATATTGCTACACACCACTGCGAATGATTGAATCTGAAGGAAAAAAAAATCGATTACACCCTGCACTCCAGTGGGTCTAAAACTGATCGTCTGGTGAAAAAATGAAAACTAAAGTAGATGCTTTAATTAGTTTGCACAAGGATGTATTTCGGTTTGGAACATAAGTTCATACTGTTTTTCAGTAGGTTTGGCTTGAAGACGTAATTTCATTTCACACATGACTGAATTTTATGATATCTCAGCCAATCTTTTGTTATGATTTCTTTGTAGATTTTGAATTTTAAATGGTTTTGACAAATTAGATGACGGCGAAAAATGTATTTTCGTTGTTTGATACTGTTTAAATTTAGGAAAACGCTGTACAAACAGCAAATTGATATGTGCCGTTTATAAAAATGGTACTTACTATAACAGACAGTACAGTATGTAAGTTGTTCTCTAGGATTAGGTGTGGACATTTCGATATGGAAGAGCGAGAAAGTTCCGGCAAGTCGTTGAAGATGACCAAAACGACCTGGTGACTGAGAATAATCCAGGTCATATATGAAGCATATCCGCAATATCCAGTGGACTGGAAATCGCGGATAATCTTCATATATTTCATATGAACGGTGTAACAGAATCGCTACAACGTTTAAGTGCCTGATAATTTAACGGAAAACATGAATTGTATGGATCTGAACTTCTCTGCTTAAACGCGACAAAAATTAAACCAAAACACACACAAAACAATGATCACAGGCTATGAAAAATAGATTGATTGTTGTGAGAAAAAATGGCCATTGTTAACCACTCGAAAGTCTGTACTAACTCCAAAGGGAGTGTTTGGTGGGAATGGGGGGCATTTTGCATTATGAGTTTCTTCTGCAAAGTCAGATGTTGAATTCATACCAGTACTGTTATCTGTTCTTCTGTATGGTAGTGAGAGCTGTACAATCTTCTCAAAAAGGAAGACGGGGCTTAAGGCAACAGAAATGAAATTCTAGGGAAAGATGTTGAGCATATCATCGACGGAATATGTGAGCAGCGACGAAACAAAAAGGAAGACGGGGCTTAAGGCAACAGAAATGAAATTCTAGGGAAAGATGTTGAGCATATCATCGACGGAATATGTGAGCAGCGACGAAACAAAAAGGAAACTACTATTTAACACCAGGAAGAGGCAGTTGAATTTCTGGAGCAGGTAACAAAACTTATTAAGAGCTACAAGGGACAGGAAGCTGTGGAGAGCATTGATTGTGTTCACCCAAAAATGTTACGACACATAAAGAAAATTGTTTTCAACTAGTTCATTTAATCGCAGGAATTCATGGAAAACTTACGTAAGTGACCAATTGGAAGTGTGCCTTCTACAATCAGGACAGCACCAATCCTCACCTCTTTTGCAGAAGTTCGTATAATATACTGTTATCTTCTAAACATGTTTTTCGATCCCTATGAGTTTCTCTTAAGGTGACCAGAAACTTCTATTCTCTGGAAACCTGGACAAAACTACGCTTAGACCAGTTTATCACGTAGAAAGATGGCAAACTTTGGTATAATATAGAGTGTTCCATTTAGACGGATCGAAGCTAGCAAAAAAAAAAAAAAAGTGTGTTATTGGTAAAAATTTTATTAATTTCTCTATTGGATAATGTTATTTGAGTTATGACAATTATGTGTGAAAAATACTATCGCCCAAATGTCCGCCAAGACTTCGGTCAGCAAAGATTTTGACGACGTCTCTGCATAGTTGCTCCTCTATCTCAACAATAAGTCTTATCCTCATACTTCGGCTGTTGAATTGTTGTTGGTTTGTTAGCATAGACATTACTTTTGAGATGACCGCAAATGAAGAAATCTAAAGACCCAAGTCACACGATTGTGGTGGCCAATAGACATCATTGTTTCGAGAGATGATGCGACCTGGGAACTTCTCATTCAATAAAGCCAAATGCATTTATGTTTGAAAGTTCGTTTTTGCAATAGGTTTCGATAACTTTAACACGTATTTCGATTGTTAACCTTTCAAGAGTAGAAACTGCCAAAGATTGAAGCTGTTAAATCGGAAAGAAATCGAAAAAAAATCATTAGATGCTTAAACTTAATTTACATTTAAAATTAGTCCAAGTTATTGGAACACTCTGTATTATCTGCCCAAAATATTGAATATTCAATGCTTGAATTTTAAAATTCACTTAAAAAAGTCGTTACGATCTTACACCCCACCACACACACGTACGCTCACAGGTATACATGGTGATTAGAAAGTAACTCTCAATTTTAAAAAACTCATAATTTATTTATTAACTATAATTTTTACAAGAAACGAATAAGAGAGGAAAGCGTTTAGTATGAGGTTTTACTTAAAAATCGATATGGGCACTAGATTTTACTATCATTTTCTCCAGTCACCCTGGAATCGCGTCAACTGATTTCACCAGAAACTTTTCTGTTATGAAAGACATAACTTCTTGTATTCGTCCTTCAAATTCTTCCAAAGTCTTGGTTTGGTATAGAAGAAAATAAATAAAATCCCAGTAAAAAATAAAACTAATCATATACTATACTAAATTTAATACAACCATTTATTCGCAATAATTCCTTTACACCAAGTAACGTTTTACAAAAAACAAAACAAAAAAACAAAAAAAAACAACACTGTATATCAACTGAAATTGTCCTTTAGGAGATTGCATCTTTAATATAAAAAAAAACAACTATATCTGTTGGTCACACGGTAACTACGCTATCAAGAAGCCTTACATAACATATTTCCGAGTCATTATCGATTGCCCAACATTTAAATTAACATTCCATTCCACATCGACGATTTAAAAAATATTAATTGGCAATACATGCACATAAATAATAACAAAAAATTCAAATTCTCGAAGCCATCTTTATCAAAATTTAAATCCGGTATTAAGCAAAATAAATTATGAGTATAGTAACAATGTTCTAAAATGCCTATAACAGTAGGTCTTTAAAATATCTAAGTTGACTATTTGGGGGAAAAAAAAAACAATAAAAATATGTAAATTGCAGTTTTTATAGATATTAAAAATTAAGTTACTTCCTTGCACCATATACTTTTCAAATCGGCGTCGGGTTCTTACGTGTATGCTCACAACTCATAACTGCTAAACTACAAGATATTCATAACTGAAACTCTTCATAACGGACAACTAGATTAATTACGTTTTAACAATCAACCGCTTGAAGATGATCTTGGACAAGATTGAAAGTACTTGATATCATGAAAATAAAAATAATGAAAATATATTACAGCTCTATTCTTGCTAATTTTGATCAACATACCAGACTACGAGAATAATAAAATAAAAATAAACATATATCTAAATTAGTTTAATCAAACGTATATGTGTGTGTTTATGAAAATTGATATATATACATATGTGTGTGCTTATGAAAATTGAGATACAGATGAAAAAAGTGTGCATGAAAATTGATATACATATATATGCGTGTGTGTGGATATATATATATATATATATATATATATATATATATATATATATATATATATATATATATATATATATATATATCAACTTGAGTAGGTAAAAACAACCAAAAAGCCTTAGAATAGAAGACTGAAGTGGTTTAAAGAACATATAATACAGAACGTTGAAAAATGGCAAATAGTAATTTATAGTGCTTAATTCAAAATGGTCACATGCTAATGCAAGAAAAGTGTAAAAACTTTTGGTAGAATACGTGGACCTGATCATATATATATATATATATATATATATATATATATATATATATATATATATATATATATCAGGTACACTTTACTTTTCGACCATCAAGTATTCCTCAGCAAACATGACATCTTTTATCCTATTTAAGGAATACCCGTTCATTTCACTTAGATTATTTTTTCTCAAGAAATTAATCGCTTTCAAATAACTAAGCTAAAATGTATACTAATAATGAGACATTTTGTTTTTAATTTGTGTCTGAAGATTGCCACTTACATGAAACTCAGTGTTGCACCAAACTTAAGGAACAAACGGTTATTTGTTATTAGTGCGCGCACATCTACACACACGCACACACACACACACACACACACACACACGCAAATATATATATATATAAGAACACATATATATGTGAAAACTTTTTTTAAAATTATGAAGCACTTTTACGTTTTCACCGTGTTTTACGAGAAAGCTTAATCTGTTTACAATTGTTGGTATAATTGATCTATCTATCTATCTATCTATATATATATATATATATATATATATATATATATATATATATATATGTATACTAGTAGTATAGCCTGGCGTTGCTCGGGTGTAATGAAAGCTTTAAAACTAATCCATGGTACTGGAGCTCAGACTCTTTGGGCGTTGGCACGAAAGACTAAAAAGCAATAGTTGTTTCCAGTTAAAGCGAAACCGTAGATTGAAAGAAAAATGAATGGATGTGAGTCAAATTTTGATTTCCTAATATCGATAAGTTTTTTCGTCGTAAACTGAATTTTGAAGGCTAAATAAGTCCTCTGAGTAAATGGTATCATGGCTGAATTTTGAAGGCTAAATAAGTCCTCTGAGTAAATGGTATCATGGCTGAGACTAAGAACTACAATTATACTTAATCAGAGCCAAACCCAAAGGAAAAACTAAAATAAAAGAGCCGTAAAAAATACAGATATACAGGCAGATAAACAGACACATACACAAACATCTTGCCTTTTATATATATATTCTCGATTTTCTGCACTATTGTAAGAACTGCAACCTTGACACTTCTGAATATCGTTTCTTATGTCTTTGTCTATGAGTGTATCAAATTTGATTAAAATCGGATCACTCCTTCTATAACCCGATTTTTTCGATTATCGATTATCGGTATTTATCGGAGGTACCTCGACACAAAACCTAGCTAAGAACACTCGCAGACGCTTATAGTACAACTGTGTAAATTTTCAAGAAAATCGGTTCAGCCGTTTCGGAGTCTATAGGCAACGGACACATACACACACACAGACACACACACAGAGACAAATTTCCATTTATATATATATATATATATATATTATAAAAAATGAAAGAACAGATAGACTGAAAACTAACTGTTCGTTGCATTAATTTATAAGTGCTCAATACTGAATAGAGCTTTATATCATAACACAAAACATTTCATGTTTCAGAACATTGCCGTACATACTTGGGTGTAAGCTGACTTCATATATAGTGCGATCAATGAATTTTAACGCACCTTCCAAAAAAAAAAAAAATAAAAATAAAAAAGATTTACCTGTGTATTGTGCAACCGGTCACCAAAATTTGTAACATCACACATCGACAGATATATAGACATAGGCAGGCGAGTATGTAGGCGGACACAAGCATACGCGCATCCACATACACATGTACTCTTATATGCAATCTTACACACGCATGTAGATAGACTAATAAATTCACACTCTTGTACAAACACACAGATATATACATAAGTGCAAAAAATATAGAAAATAAAAAAAACGCAAGTGATAGAAAGAGAAGAATACCTAAGATATTTTGGTGTTGCAAGAAACCTAATCAAAATTCGAATGAAAACATGAGACCGAAAACAGTTCTGTGTAGAATTACTGTTAATTACGTTGAATCCCACAGAAAAAAGAATAATTTGAAAATATTTATATTTATATAAACATTCTGTGAATATTAAGAAACAAGAAAAAAAACCCACAAAAACAATCGTAAATAAAAATTCAAAGGCGACCACAAGAACAACGGGAAGAGGTTTGAAGAAGACAGAAAATTGTCATATAATGCATTCTGGCCGAAGTATGTTTCTTTTATAATCAAATGTTTATTTTTGTCGTCTTTTTGTTGTGCTTACATATACTTCTTATTAAAATCTGAAAGGGGGGGCAAAAAATTATAAAGTAAAAATAATTAAAACAATGCAATATAAAAAAATCACTGTGTGGCTGTGGTCTGCTTGAGGGTGATTTTTTTAAGTACTTGTTCATCGTGTGGCACCATGATCGCGTAAAAAAAAAAAACTGATCATAAAACCTCGCTCTATATTCGACTATATATTATATGTCATACTCATGTATTGTTTTCAGCATTTAATTAGTAATATACTAAGACTTTCTGAACATTAATATATTCTATTGACGTTGAGTTATCCTGCATGACCAAGTATTTTCCAAAACCATAATTTTTCCTTCCCCAAAATCGTACAAATTAATAATTACCTAATTCTATGGATCAATTTCTCCGACTCATGGCTAAAATAAATATATAGGGATAATTTCATCGTTTACATTTTTTTTGTTTCTCGTGTCTTCCATACCTATTATGCTGCGTAAGTTTCATTGGCCTCGCCTATCTTTCTTCGGCTATATTTTTAGCCATTATCAAGAATGAATTTTGATTTACTTGAAAATAAATTTATAGGAAGTTTATATATATAGAGTCAGGTGTATGTTAGATTGTGAACACGGTAAGCACGTTGTTATCGCGTTCCTAATTGATAATTTAAGTGTAGGATTTCTCTTTTTTATTAGTAAAACAATAACAAATTATATCTATTATAACAAATGACTGTGGAAGACAAATAGAGCAAATGCTCTCGGCGAAACGTGCCGTTAATACTATTTTTTCACTTTTGCTTCCGATACTATTATAAACTTAGAAACACACACACACACACACACACACACACACACACACACACACACACACACTACACACACACATATATATATATATATATAGTCATCCGCAGACAGATTTGTTTCGCTGTATCACATCTCATCAGTACGGTTAGACTCCGATTGCTTTTTACCCAGGATTGAAACCCGACTTAATTGGCGATTCTACCTCTGATCCCTGGGCTCTCGGTAGAAGGAGGCAGACTTTTTAGCCAATAGAGAGTGTTCTAATTCATTGCTGAATGAACGATGCCAGAGTACCATTCTGCCAGAGTGCTCAATCAGGGTGTGAGAGCGTAAATAGTCATCCGCAGACAGATCTGTTTCGCTGTATCACAGCTCATCAGTACGGTTAGACTCCGATTGCTTTTTACCCAGGATTGAAACCAGACCGAATTGGCGTCAGTCGGCGATTCTACCTCTGAGCTACGGGCGCTCGACAGAAGGATATATATATATATATATATATATATATATATATAAATTTCGTAATATATATATATATATATATATATATATATATATATATATATATATATACGAAATTTATTTATATGTATTTGTTTGAACAATATTTCTAATGGATACACGTATTTGAGTGGATAGTGTACATTTTTATTATCCACCTGCCTGAATATTATCACCCCCAGCAAAATAAAAAGATGATTTACATGTTTTTTCATGCACCCGTTCACCTGTTCAAAAAATTACTTGTTTATAGTGTGATACCACTCTTGCGTAAAAAATGATCATAATATCTCGCTCTATATTCGATTATATATTATAGATTATATCCATATATTGTTTTGAGTATTTAATTATCATTATACTGAGACATTGTAAATATTAATATATTCTATTGAGTTATCCTGCGTGACAATGTATTTTCCAAAATGATAATTTTCTCCGTAAAAATCATAGACATTAATAATTACCTAATTCTATGGATCAATTCTTTTGACTCATGGATAAAATACATAAATAAGGAGAATTTCTTCGTTTACCGTTTTTTGTTGTTTCTCGTGTCTTCCATACCTTAGTCTCATTGACCCCGCTTATCTTTCTTTACCCGTATCATGTAATAAATAGAGTTGACTTGTCTTCTATCATTTTTATCACAAAATTTAAGTAATGTCAATGAAATTAATGGGCGGATATAGAACTAAACATGTCCGGAAGTTGGTACAAAAGGTTTTGGAAGATGTGTGATATATGAATATTTGAATATAATATATTCATAATATGAGGCAAGGTAAAATATCATCAGTGTAATTAATTAATTAATTAAATTCTTACACAGTTTTGTTTGATTCTAGGTAGAAAAGTCGTCCAATGACATCATGGACATTTTTGTTCTTGGAGATTGTTTTTCTGTATCTATTTTCAAGAAAACGAACGGCTTATTTTTTTACTTTGAAATTCAAAGACACTTCGCTTCAAAGAATTACACCCCCACACACATTCCAAAATACACACGCATGTGAATACACTGGTTCAGACAATCTGTGCATATAATCGCACACAGGCGAACTAACATATTGACACATGCAGGCGCGCATGTAGGCATACGCGCATCCACATACACATGTACTCTTATATGCAACTTTACACACGCATGTAGATACACTAATAAATTCACACTCTCGTACAAACACACAGATATATACATAGGTGCGTAAAAAATAGAAAAAAAAAACGCAAGTGATAGAAAGAGAAGAATACCTAAGATATTTTGGTGTTGCAAGAAGCTTAATCAAAATTCGAATGAAAACATGAGACCGAAAACAGTTCTGTGTAGAATTATTGTTAATTACGTTGAATCACACACAAAAAAGAATAATTTGAAAATATTTATTTTTATATAAACATTCTGTGAATATTAAGAAACAAGAAAAAAAAAACGAATCGTAAATAAAAATTCAAAGGCGACCACAAGAACAACGGGAAGAGGTTTGAAGAAAACAGAAAATTGTCATATAATGCATTCTGGCCGAAGTATGTTTTTCTTATAATCAAAAGCTGATTTTTTTCTTTTTGTCTTTGTTGTGCTTATATATTCTTCTTATCAAAAACCGAAAGGGAGCAAAAAATTATAAAATAAAAATAATTAAAAAAAATAGTAATGTACAAAAAATCACAGTGTGGCTGTGGTCTGTTTGGGGGTGATTTTTTCCAGAAATTTAATCTCATCTACGGATTTCCCCTCTTGGAGCTTTAAAGGGATAAACTCTATAATGGATGTTAGAACTCCACAGTTAGGGAATGGGAACATATCTTTTGAGAAAATGGAAAGTGTTTTTAATTCTACCTTCCTTGGTTTTCTTGTGAAAACAAAGATCAGGAATGTGAAAGAAAAGACGTTTCAATATTTCAATTTTACAAGCACACACACACACACTCACACACACACACACATACACACACACACACACACACACACACACACACACACATGCACATACTTAAACATACGTACACATATACTCTTTCAGATGTTATTATACAGGTCAATATTTTCACAATAAAATTGATGTTAAGCAATCAATATTAATAACATTTTCAGAAAGTATTCATATTCATATGAAAAATTTATTATGTGAATTTAATTTTATAATATGCGTTTTAAACTTTTTGGTGATAGGAAATTTAATAGAAGATTTAATTAAACGATTCGATGGTTGTCCCTTATAACATAAGTAAATATATACTATAATAAGTCTGTCTGTTCTTCACAATTTCATGTCGATACTATAATATGAGCCGTGTCCGTCCGTAACATGATTCAACCAGTAATAGAAAAAGGCAGCATTTCCTTTACAAAAAAGATATTCAGTATTTCTTTCAGTAATAATTTCATTTAATATACTTTAATTTAAACTAAAACTTAAATATAAAATTGAAAAATAAAATCTTAGAATTTGAATTAATAGGTATTTTTTAGGGCAGAGGATATAAGTTTTGTGTCTATAGGTGAAGGGGGATTACGTGTAGAAAATAAAGACAGCTATACCAAATATTCATTTTAAAATTTTTTTTCATACTGTAGTCATTTTGTATTTTTGGCAGCATATTCATATTTTTGACAACAGAGTTTCGATGCTGCAGAATTTAGTCATAATTATTACCTGATAACATCAGTTTTGATTGTGTGAGTTTCCACTATTCATATATATATATATATATATATATATATATATATATATATATATATATAGCCGAATTCAGTTACTCTTTGTTTTTTTCTTTGCATTATTTTTTATATAGGCATTCCACACTTTAACACTATGATATAAGATATTATTGGTATGGTGAAAGTTTTTAACAACCAGGGCGCAAATGTACTGTGGATGACCTTGCAATAAGGCACTTTCGAGATATTTACGTCGTAGTGAATTATGTTCTGATTTGATCAGGGGAGCATTTTTTATGTCAAAATTGTTGTCAGTATCGTTACGGTGGGAAACCAATGAATTTGTTAAACGCTCCTTTTGTATTCCTATAATCTTTTATTTAGATTCTCTTATGAGATCGTGTGACAATTATTACAAAAAAAAAAAGGCTCCATTCTGATAAACCCAATGAATAAAAAAATATTATCCTGTCAACTAATTGTATCACATCTACAATCAAAAAGAATCTACCTAAACTCAACATAAAATCATTAAAAATCTGTTACTACTTCATCCGAAACTATAAAAAAAGTTATTCAGTACTAAACAAAACAATATGCTAAAACTCCATTACTTCATCGCCTCTAATAATTATTACAATGTTTTTTTTAATTCTAAAATTCTCAGTACCACTCGTTCGTGAGCATATGTAGTCGTATGACAAAAATGCGTCACAACGTCTATTGAACAGGTGAAGAGGCTCATCCCTTGTTTCCTGTTTAGGATGTGGTTTCCGGTTTTTCTCTTTTCCAATCTTTTCACTCTTTTTTTATTTTATTTTATTTTTTTCAATTGGAGTAGATAGACTAAACTATCGCCCGGTTCACACTCCACCCACGTCTATTGAACAGGTGAAGAGGCTCATCCCTTGTTTCCTGCTTAGGATGTGGTTTCCGGTTTTTCTCTTTTCCAATCTTTTGCATCAGTGGCGTTTTCGCCTTGCTTGTGGTGATATGATTAAAAAACAAAACAAAAAAAAACAAAAACAAATAAAACTTTTCCACTTTTTCGTACAAATGTTCCACGTTGTCTCATCATATATATATATAAATCCACCATCCGCCCGTGTATTGAGTATTGCTGCAACATCTGGTCGGGTGCCCCTTCTATTTTCTTCGGGGTTCTTGACAAAATACAGCGAGGAATCTGTAATGTGATTGATACCGACTTGGCTGACCGCCTGCAGTATCTCTCTCACCGGCGTGACGTGGCTTCCCTGTGCCTCTTCTATAAATACTTTCATGGCTTCTGCTCTGACGAACTTAAATCACTGGTGACCCCTAGATGTGAATTTGCACGACATACTAGATTGACAACTAGGTCCCACCCTTTTACAGTGAAACCGATGAAATGTAACAGCAATTTCTACTCCAACAGCTTCTTTCCTCGCACTTCCCGCCTGTGGAATTCCCTACAGCATGCTTACTTCCCCGACGGCTACAACCTCCAGGAGTTTAAATGTAAGCTATCAGGGAAGCAAGAATACGAAGGGAGTTCCATAGACGGGAAGTGCGAAAAAGAAGCTGATGGTGTAGAAATTGTAGTTACACGAGATTGTTTTCACAGTAAAAAAGTAGGATCTTGTTGTTAGTCTAGCAGCTCAAGTAAATTCGTGCAGAGGTATCACCAAGGAGCTAAGCTCGTCGAAACAGAATCTGTGAAAATATTTCTAGAAGAGGCAGTGAGAGAGAGACCGGAGTCGAGTTGCCAGGTCGGGATCGACTACAGTGTAGATTCTTCTTCGGATTTTGTCGAAAAGCCCAAGATTAATGTCAGGGGCGCCCGTTGGTGAATTCTACCATTATCCTTACCTTCAGTACATCTTTGGTGTCATAAAGAGTTTTGTTGGTGTCTAACACAACTGCACCCCACACATAATAAAGGGGATTAGACTATGTTGAGTTAGGTAACCAGATGTAAGAAGTGATATGGTCGGGTCGCAGAAATTGTTTGGCAGCCATGATTGGGTTCTCTGTTTTTGTAACAAGGTCCAGAGTCCTGTTGCCAGATAAAAGTTCTTCCAGCAGATACCCTGTTGACTCAGGTTAGCACTACCTCTCTAGCTATGGACCTGATTGACTTGGGAGGATCGTTGTCAATCATGGCTTAGATCTTACCAACAAATTCGGGATTTTTTTTTCTTATCAGAAAGATCAGAGTGAGTTCTCCGATCTGACGTCCATTCATAATCACTGTTATACTCAGCCAACTCTTTTCGGATATTCTGCACCATTCTCAGGTTGACACAAAACACTCTAAAAATGTTTGCATTAGAGCTTCCGGTGCGAATGCCAAGTAGTACAGCATGCCGTTTTCAAATTTCTGGCGGAGTGAATTGCCTCATGGTGCTCTTTATTCTCACAGACATCAGAAATAACATGAAGATATATACATCGTACGTGGTTGAAACATTGTCTATAATATTGGGCCTTGTATAGGGTGAAAACTAGTAAGAAGAAAATTAACAGATATCCCATATCAACCAAACAACTAATATATAAAAGGCTCCAAAAATGCACCACTAATGGTAGCGGAATGGATAGGATGTTTTATTAGATAGTCAGTCAGTTAAGTGCCATACGTGGAACACGCTTGGGCGATCATGTCTCGAAAGAGACATGACTGACTGGACAGAAGATTATCCCGCAGTAGGTTGCCATTGCTTTCTGCGGTAGACTGGTTGCCAGCCAAGGCTATAGAACCAAATCTATCCTGTTATTTAACCCATAACAGGAAGGAAGAGACCGACTAATACCTTTCCCAAGGGTATTTGCGCGTAAGTGAATGCAATGAATTCAACTGGAATTCGAACTCGGCTCTGCGATTTCTCGTTCCGAGCCTATATCCAATGCACCACAACGAACATCCGCGTTATTATTAGATAGTACTTGGCTGAAACGTCGAGTCTATAAACACGAGTCCTGTAAACCATTAGGGGAATCATGTAGTGTATGCTCGGAAAGATATCCTTATGAATTTCAACCCTCTCCAGGCTTGTTTTGAATGCAGAGTTTTCCTTCTCTTAAACTAGTAGCCAACCAAGTCTATAGGTGATAGTCTGTCCTGTTATCTATACATAGTAGGGAAAGCCAAACGGCTGCCCTCGGATTTTGAATTCAAAGTTTTCCTTCTCTTAAACTAGTAGCCAACCAAGTCTATAGGCGATAGTCTGTCCTGTTATCTATACATAGTAGGGAAAGCCAATCGGCTGCCCTCGGATTTTGAATTCAAAGTTTTCCTTCTCTTAAACTAGTAGCCAACCAAGTCTATAGGTGATAGTCTGTCCTGTTATCGATACATAGTAGGGAAAGCCAAACGGCTGCCCTCGGATTTTGAATTCAAAGTTTTCCTTCTCTTAAACTAGTAGCCAACCAAGTCTATAGGTGATAGTCTGTCCTGTTATCGATACATAGTAGGGAAAGCCAATCGGCTGTCCTCGGATTTTGAATTCAAAGTTTTCCTTCTCTTAAACTAGTAGCCAACCAAGTCTATAGGTGATAGTCTGTCCTGTTATCGATACATAGTAGGGAAAGCCAAACGGCTGCCCTCGGATTTTGAATTCAAAGTTTTCCTCCTAGACTCGTTGCTACCCTCGGCTATAAGCTCAATTTGTCCTGCTGTTTACTCATAGCTAGGGAGAGGAAGAAGAGATGGTTTCATATCTCTCCACAATAATATCTGCTGATTGAGTTATTGCAATGATGAACACTATACTAGGCAGGTCACATGTAAACCATACATACAAAGAATTTGCAAAAGGTTGTAGTATGAGAAAATGTTTGTAATTCTCGTAGAAGCATGACAAAATTTTACAGAAATTAACTTTCTTTTTAAATACTCGTACGAAAAACGTGAAACGAATAATAGTTATGGACATAGTTGCACAGAGGACACCCTAAAAGAGAAATTGTAACTTTTATCATTGAAAGAAAGAAAGAAAGAAAGAAAGAATTAATGAATGAATAGATTAATAAATAAGAACAAATGAAAATGAAAGAAAGTAAACAAAGTTAAACCAAGTATAATAAATTGATTGTAGACAAGAAAAGAAATAACGAACGAAAGGAAAAATGTTGTTTGAAAGAAATGAAAAATAAGTAAAATAAATTAACAGAAAAAAACATAAGTGTTAAAAAAAGACACAATATACTTAAGTTTATCTAAAAACACATCTTTACGCAATGCAACCACCTCTAGAAATTCCAAATCTCAAAAACTAATAAGTACAACAAAGATTTTTGAAAAACTTCAATTTTCCTGTAGGGAGAGGATAACTTTCAATTACGTAAGTTAAAGTTTAGTCAATAGTTTAATTGTCACCGAGTATGTCCCAAACAGAATTTTTTAATGTTATTTCTCGGTTTTTGTCTTGATATTTCCTAAAAAAAAAAGCAAAACTTTTCCAGTGGCAACGTAACTCGTTTCGTTAAAGTTTTGAATTATAAATGATAAAGCGTAGATAAGATATTTGGCCACTGATAAACATGTTTGCTTATCGAGAAGTCTTGAAACGTTTTAGAGCTGCCAAAATTCGAAAAAAAAAATCAATGTCGTCATTCTTCAGCTTGTTCATATCTTCAAAACACTCGTTCAAAAAATGTTATGCCGATATCGAAGATGTCAAATATGTTGTCCATGAGTAGCTCACTTTATAAATGTTTGGACAAAGCGCTCTTCCCGGTTTCACACAGGTATGTCGCATCTCTGGAATATTTAAGGGTCTTTAAATAGAAATGGTTTTATTTATTTATTTTATTCTTCAAGATATTCCTTTCTTTCTATCTTGCTTGCTTGCTGTCTTTCTTTCAAGCTATTTTCTTTCTTGCTTTCTTTCTTCCAAGCTTTTTCTTTCTTTCTTTTTCTTATGTCATTTCTTTCTTTCTTTGTTTCTTTCTTTTTTTATTTCTGTCAGATCATATTTTCCTTTCTATATTTCAAGTTATTTCTTTCCTTCTTTCTTTTCTCGCACCAATTCTTTCTTCCTTTCTTTTTTCTAGCCATTTTCGTTTTTCAAATCATTTTTCTTTTTTTCTACCTTTCTTTCTTTCTTTTTTATTTCTTTCTTTATTTTTTAGCATTTCTTTATTTTTTCGCATTCCATGTCCTTTTTTCTTTCCTTCTGACTATACATTTTGCTTTCTTTCATTCTTTTTATCTTTCACGCCATTTATTTTGTGCTTTCTTTTTCCCATGGCATTTCTTTCTTTTTTCTTTGTAGCCATTTTTATTTTTTCAAACCATTTCTTTCTTTCTTTCGTTCTCTCTTTCTTTCTTTCTTTTTCTTTCAAGCAATTCCATTCTTTATTTCTTTATTTCAAACCATGTTTTTTGTTTGATTTTTTTCAGTCTTTCTTTTACTCAAGCATTTTCTTCTTTTCAGCATCCATATATTTCACTTCAATCTTAAGTATTAAGAAACAAGAATATTTCGTTAGAAAAAAAGAAAAACTTGTTGAAATGTTATGTAATATCAATTCTCCTGTAAATGTAAGACTATTTCGTAACAGAGAAAGACAAGGCTAATGGCAAAGAATATGCAGTTCTAAAAACGGTTCCAGAGAATACTTTGGACGGAGTGTGTGAGCAAGAAGGAAGTTTAAAGCAAAATATTAACGCTTAAAATTGTACGGTTGAAATTTCTAAAGCACTTAGTAAAGAAAGAGATCCTGGAGAATTTAACACTCAGAGGAAGCATTGAAGGCAATAGGGACAGAGAAAACTAGTGGGTAGCTCAACTAACGAGCGTGGGTAAATAGATGACAAAATAAAAACTAGGATTGATAATGGTGAGACGTAAAAGTACTAGGAAGAGGGAAAAAGTCAAGCAATTATGTCCTGACACAAAAAAGAAAAGGTATTGAGCAAAATTAGCTCGGTGGGGGGGGGGGTGTAATAGAATGTCCCACACTCCCTCTCGCCTATGTAAACTGTCTATATTAGTAGTCATATATAGTGAGCACAAGAGATACCTGTGACTTGCTTTGGCACGAGGCTTGCTCATGGTCTGAACAATCAGACATGAGCGGTCACTCTTGTTTACCTCTCAGTGTCCTAGCAGAGGGGGACTCAAGCGAGGTTCCGCGAAAGGGTAGAGTCTCGCTTGGGTTCGTAAAACAAAAGCCCGACCCAACCTTAAGCTGCGCCTCCAGGATATTTTAGACTGAACCTACGGGCACGGAATCTCACATAGATAGACCTTGTGTCACACCTGCCTTAGCGGGAAGACGGCAAGTACTCTTATTTCGGCAATTACTAGCCTGCCACCAGATTTCCTGTTTTATCGTAGTGTATTCTCTTTACAATAAACCGCTCTTCTTTCATCTACGTACATGTTGCTGTTCTTTCTCTCGAGTACCACCTTGTCTGTTTGTAACCTCTTTAAAGAATACAACAGATAAGCATTACTTAGAGCTACGAAGGATAGAATGTTTTGGAGAGCCATGATCGCACACGTCCTAAAGAGACACGACGCATATAGCAGTTGACTCAGTATAAGGGTTTTAAATGCACACAGAAAAAGAAAATCAGGCTAGCAATCATTTTAAACTGATGCTATAAAGAGATGTGTTTATTTAAAGTGAAGAACAGTAGTCGTTTCTTCTTCCATTTGCCGTGTCCTTTCAGAATGTGCGCGATCATGGCTCACCACATGGCTCTTAGTAATATTTATTTCTTTGCCAAGCCACCCGCTCCCGTTCTTCCATGCATTCACACAATGTTGTCAGGTAGATAGCTCATTGCATTTCACTGTTCTTCTTGTCCTTGATATGCCCTTTTAGCGTAAAAATTTCCAAGTCCTATCTTCTCATTTATATATGCAAGAAATATCAGCTGTCTCTTTGCGATTCTTTTTGTTTCCAGTTTCCTTAAGAGTTCTCCGTTACTTACGCTCTTTGTCCATGAAATTTTCAGCTTCCTTCTCTAGAACCACATTTTTGTTACCTCCATTATTTGTCTACATCAGTGAGGAGAAGAGGGCGCATTTCACTGGAGATAACTGTCTTTAACCACTGTCCGATTCACTGCTAGAGTAAAAAAAAAAAAACTCATGGCAAATAAATTCATTATCTCAGCCACTCCAGGACAGTCAATGCTTTTACTGCCTTCATCGAAATTTAATTCCTACTTCTTCTTATCTTTTCTGTACCGTGTCCTTTCAGTACGTGGGTGGTCTTGGATTTCCACTTAGCCCTATCTCTTGTCTCTCTTAATATATTTTTTCTTGGTATATCGCCCAGATTCCTCTCCGCCATCCACCTGCTCAAGCCTATGAATTCGGTCTCGCGCAGCTTTCCCTTGTTTCTCCTTCCCTCTATCTGTCCCGTGAGGTGCTCTAAGCCCACCTTTCTCATTACATAAATCCCTGGTAGAGTAAGAATAATCACGTCAAAAAATTCATTTTGTCAGAAACTTCAAGACAATTATGGGGGATACGAAATAAAAAGTAACTCTCTTCTTTTCACTGTTTACAAGTTTCGCAATCCAGTGTGAAAACTAATGTTAACCAATAGGAAACGGGATTAACCTTGTACTGAAGGAAAAATACGAAGTAAAATTTCGAAATCCAGTGCGAATTATTTTCTAACCAATGAAAAAGGAGCGATTTACAAAACTGAGAGAAGTTAACAAGCCTGGGTGAAAAAGTTCTTTAATATAAATAGATAGAGAACGAAAGTGGAATCAGTCAGAGGGGAGTATAGATCAGATAAGACACCGCCACGATGTAAGGGAGCAATATCAAGCCACTGAACCGGACATGTCGCGACGACATACATTCCTTCTCCTTCTCCTGTGTTATTTCCATTTATCTCTTCTTCTTCATCCTCACCATTCTCACCGTCAACAAAGAAGAAAACAACAACAATAAGACACTTTAAATGTCTCCTAAAAATTAACGTCGATAAGTAAAATTTTCATTCATTGCTTTACCTTCTTTTTCACTTTCTTGCCGTTCACTAAAAGAAAGAAAGAAACACAAACTTTATCACTACCCTGTTAATCTTTTTTTTGCATACACCCTTTTCGCTACAACTACGAACTCTGAGTTTATTTAAATCTATACTAAACTTTCTCTTTGAACATTTACACAGTTAATAATTTCACTTTCTACAACATTGATGCTATTCTTTTCTGTAAATAAATTTCCATTTAAACGTACAAACAAAACATTTTTTCAGTCTTTCCACCTTCTGGTGATATGTTAAATTGTGGGGAGTTCGGTTATGTTTGGCACAAGGCCAGTTTAATAAACATGATCGAGATCCCTATACAAAAATTGGTTTAACTTTCTGCATTATCTGTGATATATATTTGATCACTGTCCGATTCACTGTCCTAGTAAAAGAAATCTAGAAGCAAAGAAATTTATCGAGATTGATCTCATCAGTCATGCCTAATTAAGAAGACGTTTGTTGAAATCTTTTTTTTTTTAATCATCTCACCCCAAGCAAGGCATTCCACTGCCACTATTGCGCATGGGGCTACATAGGGGAAGGTAAAGAGAAGGAGTGGTTAGACATAGGGAATGACAGGAGGAAGGTGGCAGATGAGTAAGGATAGCGAGGATGAGGGTTGGGCAGATGGGAAGAGTGCTTGATAGAATGGGAGCAGGTTAGTGTGTTAGGAGGTGTCTATTGACCTTACATTTAAACTCCTGGAGATTTTAGCCGTCGGGGAAGCAATCGTTTGGAAGAGAATTCCACAAATCAGTAAATTTGTTCAAAACCTACTCGCGAGAAACTCCCAGTAAGGAATATTTTCACTATATATGTTACGCAAGATTTAACTACCCGACTTATAATTTTAACTGATTTTATTTAGGTTTTTAATTCTTTTTATTAGAATTAATAGAAAAGAGAAACGTCATTCACTTTTTCTTATAAAGCAAAGAATATTTGAATAATTATAAGACGCCATATCGCTGCTTTATTTGGATAAAATAATAATAATTATAACTTGGCTTGGGGAACTAAGATTTTCGATAATGTTCACATGCCTGTTGCAGACTGTTAGGTGGTTTGGGAAATATCCACAAAAGAGACATACAAGCGTATAAAATTCACACTAGGCACAAAATACTTAATACGCCTTTGTCATAAATGTCACTGAGTAAAAGAAATAAGTTGCCTCCTTTAAAATCCTAAAATCATCCAGAATTCAAGTTCAAACACAAATTAACAACAAATAAGGATTTTTAACTTTGATTATTTTTTTTTAATGAATATTGTAATAGTGACACTGGGTACCCATATATTTTTCTGGAAGTGAAAACTACCGTAAATTCCGGCTTAGTAAAGTCGTGTTTCTAAACCTAAAAAATACGGTCGATTTATGTGTCGGCTATTAAATGCATATCTTTATCAATGACTGGTAAACAAGTAGAACAGCACTTCTAACAATTGCTGGACACCATTTACCGCAACCACAGTAAGTTGCCAAAAATACGTATATGCCACTAAAACTAGGCAAACGTATTTAACATAGAAATACATAGAACGTATTTAACATAGAAATTAATACAAAATAATAAAATACTAACATAAATTCAATATTCTATTAACGCTACAACAGACATTGCATTCGACAGCTGATACATTAGGTAAATATATTTGGCATATGAATATAGAAATTAATATAAAATAATAAAGTAGAAACACAAATTCAGTATTCTATTAACGCTAACAACACGCTATTAATTGTCGATACTGACCGAAACGCCTTTTATCTCAGGCAGCCATTCAGACAACTGGTTATCTTATGCGTGTCGTCTACGCAGTTTCATGATATCAATGTCAATTTTATGCCGCATAATGGCAATTTATTGAATATACAATATATTTAATTTATCGGTAAGTCTAAGTTTTGGACCGTTGGCAATTTACCGTATGTTTGGTGGTTGATCTATACATTAGGTATAGGCTTAACTCAGAATTTTGAGCCAAACATTTTGAACCTGGTGTACAATTCGACTTCAAAATGTTTCGACATGTTCGTCGCAAGTTACAGTTAGTCTAACTTAGCCTAACTTAGCCTAACTCTCTGACAACTTTGTCTTAATTAACGACACTTCTGTATAAAATAAAACTCTCTTACAAAATACTACTGTTATATATAATTTTTCGTGTCCACTAAAAGACAGCGTCTCTGTCATTAAAAAACATATTGGCACAACATTCCACCCGAAAATACTGATCTGCGACATTTCTGAGAAAAGTTTAATTCGTAAATTTTGCACATACTCAATTCATCTCTTTATATTTGGTTGACAACCAATCGAACTACAACGAAAAAAAAAACGATTAAAAATCTTGAAAGCCCTTAGCATCAAACAACGGTAATGCAAGCACTATCAATAAAACGTGTTTCAGTCTTAGGTTAAAATCCCATTAAACTGTATAATTTTTAAAGCTATGTGCCGCTCAAATCTATTCTATGTTACTCATAGTATGTGAATCTTTATTCATTTCAAGCTTCGGGCCATTAACAACAAACGTTACACTGACTGTCTCTCCCATTTCTAACTTCTTTTCTCGAAAACGCCCAACTGTGGCTGAAATACTCAAAAGGTATAACATCATTTTTGGAAGTTCCTTTACAAATCTACCTGACATCAAACAATTTATTCGATACCAGGAGACACTAAATAGCTTATCAGACTGGCTCTCTCTAGTAGATTTATGCCTGTTTATCGTACCGGAAGTTATGTAGATACTACTAGTGTCCGATAACCGGAAGTTATGGAGATACTACTAGTGTCCGATAAAATTTTACGGTTTTCGTAGCTGTTGAATTTTCTTTATAATTCTTAATTTAACAGTTGATTACGTTCTTCGCGATTTCCTCAACTATAAAATATCCGTGGCAATTTCCTGTCGCATCGCTAAACATTTGGGCTTAACAACTTTAATAAAATATTGTAATAGCAATCATAATTATTGATGCAGTTTATTATTTAAAGAAGTGGGTAAAAGTAAAAAAGATAAAAATTGATAAGCTGTTTCATCTCGCTAAAGCAGACGTTAACCGCCTGATAACTTTATCGCTTCGTCTATCTTCGCTTTCTTTCTTTCTTTCTTTCTTTCTTTGCTTCTATTTTCTTTTTATTTATTTATTTCTTCCTTTTTTCTTTCGTTTTTCTTTCTTATGATTATGTATATTTTTTATCGCTAAGACCAGATGAAATTATGAATGAAAATCATTATTTAATGAAGTAAGAGGGTATGTAGTGGATGAAGGCCGTCCACTTACTAATTTATATTTTAACGGTCGACTCGACGTAACATTCGTTATGGTTTGAAGCAAGATTTATGAATGAACAAGAAGGCGAAAGTAAACGGAAAAACAATATATTGAAAAAGGTTACATAGGGTTGAGAAAGCATGCATAAGAAGTTGTAGAGTCCGGTTTCAATGAAAGTTAATGTCAGAGAAGAAAATTAAGAGAATAAAAAATATTTGCGCCACTAACTGCTACCCGCAATTAGTGCGCGTGTGTTTGTATGAGTTAGGGAGGCATGTCTGTTCTTGTCTGCCCTCGCCCCGGGACGAAATCCTAACTGCTGTCTCACGTGCTCTTTTCGGTTTTTAAAGGCTTCGTTTTTGGCGGGAACTACGACTGTCACGTAGACGCCGCGTGACCATGCGTATGTATGTGTGTGTGTGGGTGTCAATGTCTGAAACCTACAAATAGCCCCCCTAGATTGAAACAAATATTAAAAATATTTTTTTCAATATGTCCGTGTATATGGTGGTTTGGTTACGTTGATGATGATGCTTGTAGTAGTAGTAGTAGTGATCATGCCAAAAATGACAGAGAAGGCTGGTTGCTGAAAAAAAAAAGGTGGGGGCACAGACGTTGCTCATAGGTGTGGGAGGAGGTTGCTGAAACGTCTGACTGCTGGTCAGCCATATTGGATTCTCAAAAAGCACATGGTGAAATGGAAAAATGAGAAAAATTTGTGAAAGGTGAATTTTTTTTTTTTTTGGTTGTCTCTCGTAGGCTGAAAAGAAGAAGAGTCTGGAATGCGATGCGCGTGAGTAGGGATTTTGCTGCAGTGTCCCCTATCAGAGTGCCAGGATGCGGCATGCTCTGGAAAATTCTCGGTAGTTGATGTGTCTGTTAAAGATCTTCTAATTTATTCCAATGCTCCACGTTGAGTTGCTTGCGTTTGTAAGAGTTTCCGTGTTTTGCTGTACGTGTGGATTTTTATGTTGGTGTTAGAAGAATTAACAGTTGGTTATAAACTTTGATTTGCAAAGTGGTTGATTGAGGCTTGTTGATACCGAGTGTACGCGTTTGAGAGAACTAAAAAGATATCGAGATTTAATGTCGAATTTTCTGGAGGTCACAATTCTCCAGTATAAATAATTCGGCTTGTCGATTTCCTCAGTGTTCTGGTTGAGAAAAAAAGGCGTCTTTAAGTCGACGTTGTGTTTGGTTGAGTGACATTGCGTTGAATGCTGAAAGAAACGTCTTTAAGTCGACGTTGTGTTACTCTTTTTCTGGAAAACCTGGGAGAGAGAGATGACAGTTGTGCTGTCTAGTGTGCGATTGTAAAAATTCTGTGTGGGGTCGCCATCTTGGAGTCCTGTAGAAAGAGTTGGGAGATAACGACGTTGAATAGTAGTTCTTGTTGATAGACACAGAAGAATGCTGAGTTCCATTTCCAACGATGCTGGACTGAATTACGCCGAATCGAGATCACGTCGGGGTCACCATTGTAGTGGACGAAGGCGTCCACTTACTAAATTTAGATTTAACGCGGCGACTCGGCGCAAACTTTAGTCATGAAATAGAACATTCGTTATGGTTTGAAGCAAGATTTATGAATGAACAAGAAGGCGAAAGTAAACGGAAAAACAATATATTGAAAAAGGTTACATAGGGTTGAGAAAGCATGCATAAGAAGTTGTAGAGTCCGGTTTCAATGAAAGTTAATGTCAGAGAAGAAAATTAAGAGAATAAAAAATATTTGCGCCACTAACTGCTACCCGCAATTAGTGCGCGTGTGTTTGTATGAGTTAGGGAGGCATGTCTGTTCTTGTCTGCCCTCGCCCCGGGACGAAATCCTAACTGCTGTCTCACGTGCTCTTTTCGGTTTTTAAAGGCTTCGTTTTTGGCGGGAACTACGACTGTCACGTAGACGCCGCGTGACCATGCGTATGTATGTGTGTGTGTGGGTGTCAATGTCTGAAACCTACAGGTACAAATGAAAAAAAAGTTAAAATGGATAGTTTTCATTTCGTGAATGCAGACATTAAACGCCTTATAATCTCATCACTTCCACCATGTTCCGTTTCTTCTCTTTTTTTTCTTTCTTTCATTCTTTCTTTCTTTCATTCTTTCTTTCTTTCTTTCTTTCTTTTTTTCTTTCTTTCGTTATTATAGTGATATATCCTTTCTTTTTCTGACTAAAACCACATAGAATCTCTGATATATCATTCTATCTTTCTATGAAGTCAAAACAGAATGGTCCATTATTTGTCTGCAGTAATGATAGGGCGTAACGGACGAAGGAACGTATTTGAAGTTTTACACTAAGTTTAAATATTGACAAAAGTTGTAAAATATCGCACATACGTACGCACACAATATATTTTCATGAATACCTTTATAGAAATGAGTTATCTG
>JBBBDQ010001461.1:1960000-2012500 GCA_037127315.1 Ascarosepion bandense | reverse complement strand
TTGCTCACATGATCGGTCCATGATATCCGCAGCATCCTTCTCTAGAACCACATTTCAGCTGCTTCAAGTTTTCACTTCATCTTTGTTGATATTGTCCAACATTCACTGCCATATTGAAGAACTGACATCACATAGCAATCCAGTACTCTCTTCTTTGTTTCTAGTGAAAGTTTCCTATGTCTTTATACTTTACTCAGGTTCTGGAACGCGTCTTTCGCCATACAAATTCGCCTTTGGATCTCTGTGTCGCACTTTCCGTCTTCAGTTAGAACACTTACCAACAGAAAAAAAGAACTTTATTGCCCGAAAAAATCAGAAAGTTAAACACGATTTCTTTAACAAACGAGAATTCTCCAAGCCTTCTTTCCTCTTTAGATGTCCTAGAAAGCTTAACTTTTTCCTTCTTATTCTAAGTCTCTTTTCGTTTCTATTTTTCTTAAGGCTTAATCGCTGCTTACATTGCTCAGTCCATAGTAATTTTAACACACTTATGTAGAAACACACGTCTGTTCTTTTAATGTTTTTTCTTTATCTGCAAAGTAATTGTCCAACATTCACTGCCATGCAGGCGAACTGATATCACATAGTTAAGCACTTTTATGTTGTTGTTTTTAACGAATTTTATAAATTTTCACGAGCGAAATTCTTTCAATAATCCCGGGCCTGTTGTATTTTTTCATGAAGCCACTGTAACGATAAATACTGCTGCTCTTACCGAAAAAAAAATACAAATAATTTTTTCCGTAATAATCCTGAAAAAGTAAAACTTGTAAGAACGCAAGAAATCAAATCAAATAAATAACACAAAATTTTCCTTGTCCATCCTTTTAATAATATGCATAAAAGATGACTTGCTACCATAGTATTATCTCTGTATACGTGTACGCGGAGAAGGGTGCACACGCGTATGTGCACACGTACGCACATATACACTATAAAAAAAACTTCCACCAATGAAAAATGCATATATATATATATATATATATATATATATATATATATATATATATGTATGTATGACGTGATGTGGAATCTTTGTTAGAGATCGCATGTCGAAATGTGCATCCGACACCTTTGAATTTTGAAAATCTTCTCTAATTTATATTGGCTCTGTATTCTCAATACATTGAGCTCTCCAAAATTAAATTTTTTTTAATATTAATTAGGATCAGGTTCTTGGAATTTACCTTCCTACTCTACCACTTCAGATTAAAGAAAAACAATATATATATCAGTCGGGAACTTTAGTGTCAATTGCTGATACATCTTGACGATTAAACGGAGTGATTTCTGACGGATTCGTCTACGAAACTCTGGAGTTGAGATGCTGTAGGTAAGATCTATAATCTAAGTTACAAACCTTTTACTTGTATTAATTCTCTCTCTCTCTCTCTCTCTCTCCCTTAACATACGCACACACGCACACACATACACATATACACACTGTACACTGAGGTCTCAAGCTTTGTGTAGCAGCTAGTCTAAGAGAAGAATACCCTAAATTCAAATATATAGTGAGGTCAACGGAAAAACATTCCTCTATCTTTCCCATGACGTCATACATAAAATAAAATTCAGTCTGTGGAAAGCCATGACAAGGCGTTAAAAAAAAGAATGTTTTTCGGTATCACGTTTATTCTAGAAAACATGGATATTATTGTATTGCGTTTGCTTTCATTTACGTTGTTACATTCTGCAACGCCTCAACCGTTCTGTTTTTCTCTCTTTCTCTCTCTCTCTCTCTTTCTCTGTTCATCTCTGTCGTTGACTGTTTATCCGTTCCCTCTGATGCAAGGTGTTATAATTTCGAGACCCCCTTCTCGACACCCTGAAGGACGACACGCGAATGACCCTTTACTAATATCGGTAGCACAGCCACCACAAAGCAGTCCCAATTCATCACACGGACCCCCTATTAGCTATCAAAACTTGTCTGGTTACAGATAGTTCGCAACTGGAGAGAGAATTAGTCTTGCTGGCCATGTTAATCTCCCTCGGGACAAGGAAGAGTGACTGAAAAAGAAAAGAAAAATGAAATAAGGAAATAAATAAAACGAAGTCGACTCGTGTTGCGACAAAGAATAACATTTTTAAAAAATAGTTCCTCTTGCCTCTCGCCCAATTTTGACCACATGTGCCATTTTTTTCTTTTTCTTTTTTTTTTTACTTTACTTCTGCAGCCGAAACCCGCTTACATCAATAAGAAAGTATCTTTGGCGCCATTTAGAAACATATTTTGGTAATATTAGTTTAGAGCGTCTTCCTTTTTTTTCTTTGTTTCTTTATTTATTTGCTTGTTTATTTGTTTGTTTATTTGTTCCTTTCTTTATTTCTTTCTTCTCCCCATCTTTCTTTTCTTTTATAAACTTTCTCACCAACTTACCACTTAGTGATCACGAAAGCATATTTTGGGGGACATTAATTCGGATGATGAGAAAAATAATGACGATGGGGTCACATTAAAATAACTCATTTCGGCATTTTCCGGTTGCTAACTAACGAAAAAATGAAATTTTATATGGAAGTTAAAGAAAATTAATACTTAATTTATAAGTATGTTCACATCTATCATCTATCCTTGACTAGTGAGTTCGATCCTCACTAGGTAGCCCATACTTTCGGCCTTGTGACACATCTAAGCGGCACTTAGAAAATCATCTGTCTATCTGATTCTCTTAATATATATATATAAAAGTTGTAAGTTAAAAATGTATTTTAGTTCCACATACTCACGCAGAAAGAAAGAAAAATACTGGATTTTAAAATTAAATACATATAGGCTAGGGTTAAATAGGGACTTAGGTATTTTGAATCTTTATAAATATTTCAAAAGTTAAACATTTTTTCGATACACTTAACATTTTTTTCTTTAAAACAACATTTAAAAGTATTATTACAGTTAGATTTACGTTTAAAAATATTCAGACTCTGTTGCTTTTTGCATCACGTGACGGACGCTCCTCGCGATGGACGCTTCTAGTTCAAATTTTAAAATCATTTATTTCTGTTGAAAGGCCTAGGCCGGTCTGAAATATCAAATATATATATATATATATATATAATAGTAATAACTAAATAAATACTGTCAAAAAATACATTTTTAACTTACAACTTTTTAGTAGTTTTTCCTATACATATTAAGACAATATACGTGGATTATTATCATTATATATATGAGTATCTATCTATCTATCTATCTATCTATCTATCTATCTATCTATCTATGTGACTTTCAGTTAAAATATATGTTTTTAATGGTAATATTTAAAATAAATTAATGGTAAATATCTATCTATCTATCTATCTATCTATGTGAATTTCAGTTAAAATATTTGTTTTTAATGGTAATATTTTAAATAAATTAATGGTAAATATCTTATTATGCAATTCATGGCTTGAATTGCAGACCAATGTAGCAGAGAATAGTTATTGATATGTATTTAAATTTCAGATAAAGGTTGTCATGGGTTGCAAGAAAGATATAACATAAAAAAAGACAAGATCTTGTAAAGTTATTGAGTGATGAGATATAACCTTTGGAAATATCGATAAGCTGAAGAGATATCTTTTTGTGCCGTGGGTGATTTTCAGGACGTGGGTGATCATGAATCTTCGAATCTTCTTATTCTTCGGAGATCTTAGAAATGTTTGCCGCTTTAATATCCAACCCATTTACTGTTCTGTTATTCATTTTCATAAGCTCGTAATGTGGGTTAGTTTTCTCTGTCTCACTTGGCATCAGTATGTCCTGTGAGTGTTTAAATTTCTAAACCTTCTTTTCTCATGATATATTCTAGAAATTTCAACTGTCACTTTCTGATTTGGGGAATAAGCGTCCTTTTTATTCCCTTTTCCTTAAAACTTATTCGTTGCTTACATGCTCTGTCCGTGGTATTCTCAAAGTTCTTCTTCAGAAACACATACGGGTTATCATAAGTTTTCAAATCCTCTGCGAGGAAACTGTCCAGCAGCCCATAAGTAGTACGTTTTTCGATCGGTCCGTTTCATTGCTGTCATTACTCGCAGAATTAGTGAGGTAATAGCAAACAGATACATCTCCAGGGCCATGGCACTAGATATTTCAAAGGCCTTTGACAAAGTGTGGCACAAAGGATAGCTGCTCAAGATCTCTAGCCATGTAATCACTATAAGAATCTTCTCAGTAATGAAGTCCTCCCTAACGGGTAGATCCCTGAAGGTAATTATTAACGACCAATTCTCAGAGACAGTAGCAATTAACGCAGGCGTCTGCCAGGGGTCATTTTCGAGACATACCCTCTTTTTCAGTCAGTCAGTTAAGTGCCATACATGATACACGCTTGGGCAATCAAAGATCAATGTCTCGAAAGAGACATGATTAACTGGGCAAAAGATTATCCCACAGTAGGTTGCCATTACTTTCTGCGGCAGACTGGTTACCAGCCAAGGCTATAGAACCGAATCTGTCCTGTTATTTAACCCATGCTTGGAGGGAAGAGCCAGATTAATACCTTTCCCAAGGATATTTACGCGTAAGTGAATGCAATAAATTCAACTGGATTTGGAACTCGGCTCCCCGATTTCTCGTTCCGAGCCGATGTCCACTGCACCACAACGCACATCCAACCCTCTTTTTACCTTACATAAATGATCTGCCTAAAAGTATACTCTGATCATTTCGGAATATTTATGCCGGTGATATGACGATTTATGGGTGCACTTCCAAAACTTCGAGATGATAAGACATTGACAGCAGATCTCTCATCCGATCTAGCTCAGTGAGGAAATTCTGGTTGGTTAAATATAATGCTTAGAAAACCAAACTAATTACATTCCACCATCGTCGATCGGACCCCATAATAACCACCACTCGCGATAAATGAATATTCCCTCAGTGAAACGTCCTGTCTTGGGCGACAGGTCTCAAATTCAACCCAGATTTTAGTGGTACTCTTACATATGATCCATCGCTAAAGATGCAATAAAAATGGTTGGTTCCTTGTACCACTCTAGTAAATACTCAGGCTATCCTTTACATTTACAAGAGCCAGATCAGGCATAAAATTGACTATTCCTGTCATATTTGGGGCAGGAGCTTCCAGTTCTCACTTTCCAGTCCCGCTAGAACTTCAAAACTTCTCCGAGTTTTTGTTGGTGATAACTTATTTTCCAACTTGCAATCACTTTCTCTCAGACGAAAAGTCGCAAGCCTCTCACTGCTCTAGCTCTACTTCCATGGAAAGTGCACAGACGAACTGCATTAATTCCACCACTTGTAACATTCACGGCTAGGACCCGCTGTACTACACAAACAGTAGTAAACCATCTTCATTTCCTCCGTATCCCATTGGTGAGAAGTAAATTCGACTCGAACAGTATTTTTCCGTGGACCACTGTTCTATGGAACCGATTTTCAAAAAGATATTTTCCCAATTACTTCAACCTTAATCTGTTCAAGTCTAGGATTAACCGTCATCTTCTCCACCTATTCGCATAAACTGTGCCTTTTACTCTATAATTCTCTACCTCTTGTGACACACGGGACTTAATTTTTTTAAAGAATCTTTTGCTATTTCAGTATGCCTAAAAATTAGTAAATTTTAAAAAATTAAAAGAAAAACAAACTAAAAAAAAATGGCAACCAGATAAATATACATTTCAATTTATTGATCATTGGCTATACAGGGTATAACCCCCTAAGTTAATCCTAGTCAACAGTAATCAACACTATAAACCAATGACTCGGGTTGGTCTTCAAGTTCGTTCAAACCACCGTAGTTACCATCTAGCTGACTCCCCACTCATTGCCGTTGGTATCGTGTTAGTGGCACGGTTCCATTCGACTTAGCGAGCGTTTCTCTATTCACACGTTTGCTACTTTTAATTTTGATCTCAGAAAGTGAGAAAATCGCTGATGAAGCAAACTTGAAGTGAAGATGGGTCCGACAGCTGGGAGTTACACAACAACAATAACAACAAAAGAATTCTTTGAAATAAAGATTTAACTCGGTTTTAAAATGTAACAACGATATAGTTTATATATGATATGTTGTATACAACAGTTTTATCCCTTCCAACTTAAAATCAACTGACACTGGGATCCTCTTCGGAGTTTGCAGCTTGTCGTAATTTAAGCTGACACACGGTCTTTTTTAGGAAGTCTTGGATCCAAGTCAGTAGTGTGGAGACTCTCGTGTCTCTTTGTTTCTTCTCTCTAGTCTGATTTGTTAGCTGTTCAAAATCTCCATTTTAAATGGAATCCTTCGTCCAATAGGAATAGGGTTGGCCAGGGATTGGGTTAGCATTTATTTGTCTTTTATCCTTAGCATCAACCTTTTCTTACACTTCCAGATTCGCAAAATATATTTACTCAAGTGGTTTTCCAAATTTAGTATGGGGTGACCAGCCTTTTCTTGAGAGTGGTCAGCGTAATCAAACCGCCTCCTTTACTACCACTCCCTTAACGTTTCATCTCGTACTACTGCTCCATATTGGCGGTGCTAATATCTCTCCTCCTTTTTTCTTCCCTCACTTTCCTCAGCCCGCTTCTAGGGCTGGTGTGTCGAATCCAGCTTCCAGATTGCGAAAACAAAAATGGATTTTCAGTAGTCTTTCTTTATTAGCTTTGTTCCACGATGTGATATCTCAGTCGACCAGACCACTCATGATTTGGGGGGAAAAAGGAAAGAAAATTATTTCCACTCCCATTAAAAAAAGTTTATCTTTTTCTCTGTCTCTGTCTTTTTTCACGATCAACAGATCACACAGCTGGATTATAGTAAATAATTGCGATCTTAGACCATGGTCTCTTCAAAATAGTAATTAAATTTTCCTATTCACTTTTACTCAAAAGTATCTGCATTAATATTTGAATATAATTTTTTTCTCTCGGCGAATATCACAGAAATTATAAGGAAGAAACGCATCAGACTAGCTTCTATCTCCGTAGGGCGTACTTTTCTTCTGGGTGGCTGATTAAAACAGATGTTCTCTCTCTAGTCCCTTTATTCAAAAGAATTGTAAATGTTATTTCGTTTTCTTTATCGACAACATACGTTTTCTTATGTTTGACATCGCGAGGATACAGTTTATGGTTTCCTTCTTATTGACGAAAAGTGGAAAGGACGGGTAGTCTTGGTTTTGCTCAATCTTACTAAATTCCGTTAACTCTGTGTTTCATTCTCATTGGAATTATTTTAAAGCATAGTTTTTCTAGGTATTTCCTTTTTAATTTTCTTCTCAAATTCTCAATCTATCTTGCTACAATTTCACCAATTATCATCCAGTTAGTAGATACTTTTCTTTCTTTTCTTATTTTTATTTGAGCAATCTCCGACGATCCCAGTGTCACACAGGGAATACAGCTGGGTTATGTATGCAGGCTACAAAATAAGTGGGGTATCAGCACGACACAAAAGTGTATCATCCGTTTGCTAATACACTGTATATTCTCCTTGGATGACAACCCTCCTTGACCCATGATTTTATGAATGGTGAATGCCATCTTGTGATACATTATTCCTTGTTTCTTGTATACACTGACGAAATATATATACGTAAATTTAATGTAAACGAAAATATTAGAAGTCTTTTAAATAAATAGTTTTTAAGTTCCAAAATAGTTGTTTCTCCCTCTGCATAATAAAAAATCGCTAAATTTATCTTCAAAACAAAAGAATCTGATAAATTGCATGAGTGCGCCGATACATCTGGAGCTGCGATAGATTTACACTTATTAAGTAATCCTCAATGTGCCTTGAATTTTTGAAGATAAGCATTTCTTTAGTACCATATATACTTGTTTGTAAGGTGAGAAACCAATGACAAAATGGGTGACAGGGTTAAATATTTCCTTCTTCACCACTACATCTTAATTTGTTTTTCGTATCTATCTATCTATCTATCTATCTATCTATCTATCTATCTATCTATCTATCTATCTATCTCAGTATGTTCATACCTTAACTATTTCAATGTTTTTTATATATCGATATATCTATGTATCTCACAATTCCTATTACATTATCTATCTATCTATCTATCTATCTATCTATCTATCTATCTATCTATCTATCTATCTCAGTATGTTCATACCTTAACTATTTCAATGTTTTTTATATATCGATATATCTATGTATCTCACAATTCCTATTACATTATCTATCTATCTATCTATCTATCTATCTATCTATCTATCTATCTATCTCAGTATGTTCATACCTTAACTATTTCAATGTTTTTTATATATCGATATATCTATGTATCTCACAATTCCTATTACCATTACATTATCTATCTATCTATCTATCTATCTATCTATCTATCTATCTATCTATCTATCTATCTCAGCATGTTCATACCTTAACTATTTCAATGTTTTTTATATATCGATATATCTATGTATCTCACAATTCCTATTACATTATCTATCTATCTATCTATCTATCTATCTATCTATCTATCTATCTCAGTATGTTCATACCTTAACTATTTCAATGTTTTTTATATATCGATATATCTATGTATCTCACAATTCCTATTACATTATCTATCTATCTATCTATCTATCTATCTATCTATCTATCTATCTATCTCAGTATGTTCATACCTTAACTATTTCAATGTTTTTTATATATCGATATATCTATGTATCTCACAATTCCTATTACATTATCTATCTATCTATCTATCTATCTATCTATCTATCTATCTATCTATCTATCTATCTCAGTATGTTCATACCTTAACTATTTCAATGTTTTTTATATATCGATATATCTATGTATCTCACAATTCCTATTACATTATCTATCTATCTATCTATCTATCTATCTATCTATCTATCTATCTATCTATCTATCTATCTATCTCAGTATGTTCATACCTTAACTATTTCAATGTTTTTTATATATCGATATATCTATGTATCTCACAATTCCTATTACATTATCTATCTATCTATCTATCTATCTATCTATCTATCTATCTATCTATCTCAGTATGTTCATACCTTAACTATTTCAATGTTTTTTATATATCGATATATCTATGTATCTCACAATTCTATTACATTATCTATCTATCTATCTATCTATCTATCTATCTATCTCAGTATGTTCATACCTTAATCATTTCAATGTTTTTTATATATCGATATATCTATGTATCTCACAATTCCTATTACATTATCTATCTATCTATCTATCTATCTATCTATCTATCTCAGTATGTTCATACCTTAACTATTTCAATGTTTTTTATATATCGATATATATCTATGTATCTCACAATTCCTATTACATTATCTATCTATCTATCTATCTATCTATCTATCTATCTATCTCAGTATGTTCATACCTTAACTATTTCAATGTTTTTTATATATCGATATATCTATGTATCTCACAATTCCTATTACATTATCTATCTATCTATCTATCTATCTATCTATCTATCTATCTATCTATCTATCTATCTATCTCAGTATGTTCATACCTTAACTATTTCAATGTTTTTATATATCGATATATCTATGTATTTCCCACAATTCCTATTACATTATCTATCTATCTATCTATCTATCTATCTATCTATCTATCTATCTATCTATCTCAGTATGTTCATACCTTAACTATTTCAATGTTTTTTATATATCGATATATCTATGTATCTCACAATTCCTATTACATTATCTATCTATCAATCTATCTATCTATCTATCTATCTATCTATCTATCTATCTATCTCAGTATGTTCATACCTTAACTATTTCAATGTTTTTTATATATCGATATATCTATGTATCTCACAATTCCTATTACATTATCTATCTATCTATCTATCTATCTATCTATCTATCTATCTATCTTCAGTATGTTCATACCTTAACTATTTCAATGTTTTTTTATATATCGATATATCTATGTATCTCACAATTCCTATTACATTATCTATCTATCTATCTATCTATCTATCTATCTATCTATCTATCTATCTCAGTATGTTCATACCTTAACTATTTCAATGTTTTTTATATATCGATATATCTATGTATCTCACAATTCCTATTACATTATCTATCTATCTATCTATCTATCTATCTATCTATCTATCTCAGTATGTTCATACCTTAACTATTTCAATGTTTTTTATATATCGATATATCTATGTATCTCACAATTCCTATTACATTATCTATCTATCTATCTATCTATCTATCTATCTATCTATCTATCTATCTATCTATCTATCTATCTCAGTATGTTCATACCTTAACTATTTCAATGTTTTTTATATATCGATATATCTATGTATCTCACAATTCCTATTACATTATCTATCTATCTATCTATCTATCTATCTATCTATCTATCTATCTATCTATCTCAGTATGTTCATACCTTAACTATTTCAATGTTTTTTATATATCGATATATCTATGTATCTCACAATTCCTATTACATTATCTATCTATCTATCTATCTATCTATCTATCTATCTATCTATCTATCTATCTATCTATCTCAGTATGTCTTATACCTTAACTATTTCAATGTTTTTTATATATCGATATATCTATGTATCTCACAATTCCTATTACATTATCTATCTATCTATCTATCTATCTATCTATCTATCTATCTATCTATCTATCTATCTATCTATCTATCTATCTATCTCAGTATGTTCATACCTTAACTATTTCAATGTTTTTTATATATCGATATATCTATGTATCTCACAATTCCTATTACATTATCTATCTATCTATCTATCTATCTATCTATCTATCTATCTATCTATCTCAGTATGTTCATACCTTAACTATTTCAATGTTTTTTATATATCGATATATCTATGTATCTCACAATTCCTATTACATTATCTATCTATCTATCTATCTATCTATCTATCTATCTATCTATCTATCTCAGTATGTTCATACCTTAACTATTTCAATGTTTTTTATATATCGATATATCTATGTATCTCAATTCCTATTACATTATCTATCTATCTATCTATCTATCTATCTATCTATCTATCTATCTCAGTATGTTCATACCTTAACTATTTCAATGTTTTTTATATATCGATATATCTATGTATCTCACAATTCCTATTACATTATCTATCTATCTATCTATCTATCTATCTATCTATCTATCTATCTATCTATCTATCTATCTATCTATCTCAGTATGTTCATACCTTAACTATTTCAATGTTTTTTATATATATCGATATATCTATGTATCTCACAATTCCTATTACATTATCTATCTATCTATCTATCTATCTATCTATCTATCTATCTATCTATCTCAGTATGTTCATACCTTAACTATTTCAATGTTTTTTATATATCGATATATCTATGTATCTCACAATTCCTATTACATTATCTATCTATCTATCTATCTATCTATCTATCTATCTATCTATCTCAGTATGTTCATACCTTAACTATTTCAATGTTTTTATATATCGATATATCTATGTATCTCACAATTCCTATTACATTATCTATCTATCTATCTATCTATCTATCTATCTATCTATCTATCTATCTATCTCAGTATGTTCATACCTTAACTATTTCAATGTTTTTTATATATCGATATATCTATGTATCTCACAATTCCTATTACATTATCTATCTATCTATCTATCTATCTATCTATCTATCTATCTATCTATCTATCTCAGTATGTTCATACCTTAACTATTTCAATGTTTTTTATATATCGATATATCTATGTATCTCACAATTCCTATTACATTATCTATCTATCTATCTATCTATCTATCTATCTATCTATCTCAGTATGTTCATACCTTAACTATTTCAATGTTTTTTATATATCGATATATCTATGTATCTCACAATTCCTATTACATTATCTATCTATCTATCTATCTATCTATCTATCTATCTATCTATCTATCTATCTCAGTATGTTCATACCTTAACTATTTCAATGTTTTTTATATATCGATATATCTATGTATCTCACAATTCCTATTACATTATCTATCTATCTATCTATCTATCTATCTATCTATCTATCTATCTATCTATCTCAGTATGTTCATACCTTAACTATTTCAATGTTTTTTATATATCGATATATCTATGTATCTCACAATTCCTATTACATTATCTATCTATCTATCTATCTATCTATCTATCTATCTATCTATCTATCTATCTGATATATATCACCGTACGACGACAAACAACAAGAACACGCATATATAAAAATATAAGATTATATTTCTATTCCTGACGACGAGCCTGTGTGGAACAGAGAATGGAAGAGTGAGAGCGCACATAGAATGAGTCGACGGGAGTATAAGTCTTGCCTGTGGTGTCTCTCCGCTTCCACTGGCCGTTCTCTGCTGGCGAATCTGTGTGTCGATTTCTTTTTATAGTCTTCTAGAACCGGGACTTTTCCTTCCGGTTTTGTCTCGCCTACGCAACGCCCACGTAATTCCAAGAGACACCTGTTTTGTTTACTTCCATAGTCATTTCCGCCGCTGTCGGAAATAAGGTCAAACGAGCCCGACTCATAACCCTGCGACATCCGCTCCAGACGCCGACAGGATGTATTTCTCAAACACCTGTCTTGTCGTTCGCTGACCCCTTCATCGACGGGAAATATCATCGATTGCATCAACCTTCTTCGGGTGGGGGCTAGATTGCTATATTACATATCTATCTATGAGTCTTTTCGTAACTACCTACCTATCATTGTGTCTGTTCATATCTAAATATCTATCTACCTTAGTCTGTTCATTATCTTTCTCTCTCTCGGTCTGTTCTTTATCTATCTTCGTGTGTTCAGTATCTATCTATCTATATATATATCTATCTATCTATCTATCTATCTATCTCTCTCTCTCTATCTTTCATTATCTTTCTCTCTCTCGGCCTGTTCTTTATCTATCTTCGTGTGTTCAGTATCTATCTATCTATCTATCTATCTATCTATCTCTCTCTCTCTCTCTCTATCTATCTATCTATCTATCTCAGTTTGTTCCTATTTGAGTTCCAATATTTTACTGATTTTCCCCAACTTCAACGACCATGTAACACGATCTAACACGATTGCTTTAAAATGAAACACTCTTTACTTAAATTTTAGAAGTATTTGATAAATTTTTTTAGTGCTTACATTCTTTATGTTCAGTTTCTCCCAACATATAAGTGGTCAGTCAGTCATTTAAGTGCCATACGTGATACACGCTTTGGGCATCATGTTTCGAAAGAGATATGACTAACTGGGCAAATGATTATCCCGCAGTAGGTTGCCATTGCTTTCTACGGCAGACTGGTTGCCAGCCAAGGTTATAGAACCCAATATGTCCTATTATGTAGCTCATTACTGGAGGAAGATACAGATTAATATCTTTTCCAGAAGTATTTGTACGTAAGTGAATGTGAGGAATTCAACTGGAATTCGAACTCGGCTCCCCGATTTGTCGTTTCGAATCGATATCCACTGGACCACAACACACATCATTCCTAATTAATTTCCCTTTTATAAAATATCCCAATCAATTTGTATTCATATGGATGCTCCGTTATCATTGATTCGTACTGGTAGTTGAACATACTTATGATACTAATAATACAGACACCATGAAGTAATAGATCAGATCAAAACTTACTTGATATTGTTTATTGTAATTGCTGGTACCTTAAAATGATTCTTAAAGTACAGATCAAACCGAGCAAATGTACAGATCAAGGAATTATTTAAAAAAGAAAGTCGTGTTTTTTTTGCATTGATTAGATGCTTCAAATTATCCACTAGCTTTGTTTTTTTTGTTTTTTGTTTTTTTTTGCTTATTTCCCTAACATAAAATACATGGGGTTCATATATTATGTTCGACTTATACACGAATATGCAAGTGTTTATTTTATATAAAAATACCACGTCGGCTCAAGTAAATATCAGCATCAGAACTACGATATCTCAGTTTGTTTCTAATATCTATTTCAGTTAGTTCATATCTATCTCAGTCGCTTCAGATACATCTCAATTTGCTCATATCTATCTATCTATCTATCTATCTATCTATCAGAACAGATTTACATATATATATTGTTCTGGTATATCTATCTCAGTTTGTTTAGATGTATCTCTATATGTAGGAAGATTAGATGTATATATTTTGATTCTCTTATGACATTTATGATTCATTGAGCTCAGGTAGGAAATGGAGGTACGTGTTTGCGACAAGTACGCTCCGCTTGAATCATTTTCTCTCACTTGTATCCTTGGCCGGATATCACGAAATTTTCCATTGAATAGATTATCTATAAATATCGATAAATATATATACATATGTCAGTAGATATAGTAGACGTATGAAATCATGGCCTTGCGTGTATTTCAGATGCGAAAATGCGCGGAAACCTGAAATACACTTAATAACTTTTTTCCATTATTTATTTTCTTTTTTTTTTATTCTTTTTTTATTTTTTTATTTTTTTTACTAACGGATTTTTTTAAGCGGCGTCTATCATTAAATATTTACCATATGCATACTTTCTTTGCTAAATATAGCGATGTTTTGCCTTTCCATTCCATTTGTACAGTGGGGTGCTGAAATGTCTCCGGCTTCACAATCTTTACAAACTCTAACAAAATGTCAAATCATCTTAGTTTGATAAAAGAGCTTATCAGCACCCCCTCGAATTGTGACTGATGTTGCTTGAATGCATTATATATATATATATATATATATATATATATATATATATATATATATATATCATTATAATATATCAGTATAATATATTTTAGCGATATATATATATATATATATATATATATATATCATCTAAAATATTATTATACCTACATAGAGTTAAGAGCGACAAGGATGGGGTAAGGGGAAGCCCATGTTAGCCTACGCCCTGAAAGGACACGTCACCCAAAGAAGTGTACTAACAGAAGATAAAAAATGTGAAAATTTTCAAGTTTCAGTTTGCTTTTTGCATGTCATTTCTTTTTTGCGAATTTATTTCATTTTATTTATTTTTTATTTTTTTAATGTTTTTTTCGTTTCTTTCCCCTGCCCTTTTGTTAGGTTTATTTTTCTACCCGGGTTTGAGAATTCAGAGTTTTTCATCTCCTAGAATAGTTGTCAACCAAGGCAGAGGAGTTCAGTCTTTCCTACTATTTAAGTCATAGTCAGTGGAAAAATAGAGGCTTTATACTTTTATGAAAGTGAATGTAACAAACTCGACTGGAATTCGAACACAACTCGCCGATTTCTCATTCCGATCTGAATGAAAGAGCAGCCCGCCAAAAATGACGTTTGGGTACAAATGCAATACGCCATAAATATCAACAATGATATCTAGTCGGATAAGCGTATAGGTGGTACATGCATTACAGCCATATCAGACAACTACCTGCTACATGTTGACAGGTTTTAATAAAACAGCTCTGGGGTCCAGTTATAAATGCCTTCAGGTCAGGTCTTCCTATACGCTCAGACAGATTTTGCTTAAAGATGTTTCCAAGTAACGAGATGCGATTGCCAAGTCGCCTTGTCTACCTTATAGTTCAGATAAATAAATAAAACTCTTAATACCTAGTAATGATGTGCTTATGACCATATTGCATTGGAACACCAGTCAGTTAAATGGCATACGTGATACACTCTTGGGCGATCATGTCTCGAAAGACTGGGTAGAAGATTATCCCACAGTAGGTTGCCATTGCTTTCTGCGGTAGACTGGTTGCCGACCAAGTCTATAGAACCCAATCTGTCCTGTTATTTAACTCATAACTAGAGGGAAGAGACGGATTGGTACCTTTCAAGGGTATTTGCGCGTAAGTGAATACACGGAATTCAAATGGAATTCAAACTTGAAACACCATCACCCGTATAATCACCGAAGTTAAGCAACGCCGAACCAGGTCAGTGCCTAGACTGGTGACCGCGTGGGAATACCAGGTGCTGTAAGCTTGGCTGTTCGGATGGTGTATTCTATAATGACTCAGAATTGTTAACCAGAGAGCCGAGTTCCATTTTCAGTTGCATTTCTTAGATTCATTTACGCACAAATGATCCCTCAAGCGTCTATCACGTATGACGGATTCTGAGAGAATTATTAGTCCTATCAGGGTTCATTATTAATGACTCGAGTCTTAACAACATGAGATATGCAGATGACACAGTGCTGATAGCAGACACAGAAAGGAAACTAAAAGGACCATAAAAAAGGAAGTTACTATTCCTACTTTCCTCAACAGATGAGTTGTCCAAAATGTACTGCCTCCTGCGCACTCTCAATACCACAAAAGAGACAACTGGAGATGTTTGGCACTTTACTCAGACGTACACTGCCAGGTCTTAGTATCTTTGTATTTTTGCCTACTCTACCTCCACGATTTTCTATGTCCTATGGCATTTGGTATAGCATCTATAAGACATAGTGATTCTATTCATGGCTGCTTATGTGCACACAAAATATCAAGGCGTCTACTCTCCAAGAGATCGCCCAGTTCACACTCCACCCACGTTTATTGAACAGGTGAAGAGGCTCATCCCTTGTTTCCTGTTTAGGATGCGGTTTCCGGCTTTCTCTTTTCCAGTCTTTTCACTCTTTCACTCCCCCTGTGCATCAGTGGCGTTAACGCCTTGCTCGGGGTGATCTGATTAAAAAAAAAAAGCTTGTCAGCCAAGATGATCACAAGAGCTACCATAACTCATTCTCGGCTGTTGACGTGGTGAATGTCCTTACCACTTCTCTGCGAACACAAGGCCATATTTCCTGCATAGTTGTCTATTTTAATCGTGATCAACCCAAACAATACAGTAAAGCTACTAAGAAACAAGGACTTAATTTGTGTGGAAGTATTAAAAACAAAATCTATTAAGGAGCGAGAACAAAAGAAGAGTAATCAGCAAGACAGTAGTTAACGATTGACTCTAAATTTAAATTTTTGAAGATCAAAGTTGGCCTGAAAGCACGGAGTCGGAAGAGACTTCCACGGGCGAGAAGTGCGAGGAAAAGAAACTGTCAGCCTAAAACTTACGGTTACATCTAGCCAATTCAACTGTAAATTGATAAAACTCCGTTGCCAGTCTAGTACTGCGCTTAATTTCATAAAGTTTAGATACCACAGCTAAGAGCCCACCCGAACAAATACCATAAAAGTATTTATCGTAAAAAGACAGGAAAGCAACGTTACGGCGTTGAGAAAGTGACTGAGGCCGAAACACCAGGACAGGACTAATAATGTTGCTGATTCTTCTTTAGGTTTTATTAAGAATCTCTAAGTATATAATCAGGAGCACCGGACCATATGTAACAGCAATCTTCTAAACTTTATTACTATTATTATTATTATTATTATTATTATTACTATGTCATTTTTCATCATATTTCGATTTCTGCTATGGTCGTACTACCAACCAAGTTTGCCGGAAGACCTAAGGCAGGTCGTGGCGTGTTGTTATGGCTCCATTTCATGTTTTTTCTATCTTCCCCATCATCCCTAGCGTTACATAAACAAAGTTCTCCTTAGTGTGTGGGCTGTACTTAATAAGACAATTTTTTGTATATCTCTTAAGCTGGGGTTTCCAGGGATTCTTTCAATGTGTTGTTTTGTTCCATTTTTTATCATTCCAAGTGCACCTACTATCACTGGCATAACTCTTGTTTTCAATTTCCACATTTTTTCCATTTTAATTTCCAGGTCTTTTATTTTGACAGTTTTTCAACTTACTGAAATGAATATAAACTGAACATAGTATTACATATATATAATAATGAACATTCACATAAATACCACAAAGACTTATACAAGAAACATATCAAAGACACAAAATACAAAAACGACAGAAAGGACAATTATTCACATGTAATAAATGTTGTAACCTCGTGGAGTCAAAAAGTAAAATGATGGTATAGTTAATAAAACCAGGCGCTTACTCATTTATTATCTAAGCCTCGTCTGTATCAGAAAGCAAAATAGCAATCAGAATGTTTTAAGGTAGACATTCTGAAAAGGTTATCCACAATTCACCGACCTTGCGACACTTAAAACGTATAAGGATGGTTACGTATGCAAACAACTAACTTCCCGGCCCGGAGGAATCAACAGAATGACAGGAGATTTCCATTAGATTAATACTAAGCTGTTTGATTAATTTATTTTAGTAAGTAATCAAGTAAGGGAAAAACTCAACATTAGCTGGATCATCATCTTATTACGCACGTCTCAGTTGCATGCCTTTACGCTGGCTGTACGTAGTTCGTTCGTTTTAACCTATTGATTCCTTGTTCTTTACTTGCTCTATTCAGAGAATTCTCAGTATTCTACTGTAGAACCACATTTCTGTTGTTTCTAGCTTCCTTTACATCCGTGGTGAGATTGTCCAGAATTCACTACCATACAAGAGGATTGATATCACATATTAATCCGGCATTCTTTTCTTTGTTTCTAGCGAATTTTGTTGGCGTGTTATGCTTACATACAACAACAACAACAATAATAATAATAATAATAATAATAATAATAATAGTACAAAGTGATTGACGGAAGTCTTTCGATTTTTTTCAACGCAAGGATTAAAAAAAATGAAAAGAAAACACACAGTTGACAATGTTCAAAAATACGTCTGTCTTCTTCTGGCTATGTCTACTCTAAAGTAGGATGTGCGTTGTGGTGCATTGGATATCGGCTCGGAACGAGAAATCGGGGAGAAGATGGTTTACTACAGTTTGTGTAGTACAGCGGGTCCTAGCCGTGAATGTTACAAGTGGTTGAATTAATGCAGTTCGTCTGTGCACTTTCCATGGAAGTAGAGCTAGAGCAGTGAGAGGCTTGCGACTTTTCGTCTGAGAGAAAGTGATTGCAAGTTGGAAAATAAGTTATCACCAACAAAAACTCGGAGAAGTTTTGAAGTTCTAGCGGGACTGGAAAGTGAGAACTGGAAGCTCCTGCCCCAAATATGACAGGAATAGTCAATTTTATGTCTGATCTGGCTCTTGTAAATGTAAAGGATAGCCTGAGTATTTACTAGAGTGGTACAAGGAACCAACCATTTTTATTGCATCTTTAGCGATGGATCGTATGTAAGAGTACCACTAAAATCTGGGTTGAATTTGAGACCTGTCGCCCAAGACAGGACGTTTCACTGAGGGAATATTCATTTATCGCGAGTGGTGGTTATTATGGGGTCCGATCGACGATGGTGGAATGTAATTAGTTTGGTTTTCTAAGCATTATATTTAACCAACCAGAATTTCCTCACTGAGCTAGATCGGATGAGAGATCTGCTGTCAATGTCTTATCATCTCGAAGTTTTGGAAGTGCACCCATAAATCGTCATATCACAGGCATAAATATTCCGAAATGATCAGAGTATACTTTTAGGCAGATCATTTATGTAAGGTAAAAAGAGGGTTGGATGTGCGTTGTGGTGCAGTGGACATCGGCTCGGAACGAGAAATCGGGGAGCCGAGTTCCAAATCCAGTTGAATTTATTGCATTCACTTACGCGTAAATATCCTTGGGAAAGGTATTAATCTGGCTCTTCCCTCCAAGCATGGGTTAAATAACAGGACAGATTGGGTTCTATAGCCTTGGTCGGCAGCCAGTCTACCGCAGAAAGCAATGGCAACCTACTGCGGGAATAATCTTCTGCCCAGTCAGTCATGTTTCTTTCGAGACATGATCGCCCAAGCGTGTATCACGTATGGCACTTAACTGACTGACTACTCTAAATATTATCTACAAGTATAAAAACATTAAAAAATCTACAAAAAAATTATAAGTCTTTGTACAGACGTCGCTTATCTTGAGAAAAACAGCTCAACTGGTAATCATAAGATACACATTCTGAAAACATATTCAGAACCTACCGATCTTGTGACCTTAAAAGGCATAATGATAGTTATGTATGCAAACAACTACCTTCTCGATCCGGAAGAATTAACAGAATGACAGGAGAGTTCCAAACGATTTATGCCGAGCTGCGTGATCAATTTCTCTTATTTGTCTATAATTCGTAGATGAGGTTTTGTAATTATTTACATTATTTACATTGTTCGGACTGTTGTCCTCATCTTTATTGTCATATTCACAACGTTTCGTCGGTTATACACTCCGATTTTCTTCAGGTGATTTTAATTTAGAGCCGAACCCATTACTTCGATTATTGGGATATGTTGTTCTCGTTCCATTTAGCCAGGTGTTGAACTCACAACTTTTTAGGTCAAGTCACTAGGCTATATGTCCAGGACACATGGCCTAGTAGATAAAAATGTTGGTTAGATCAAGTGCCTTGACCCAAAGAGTTGTGAGTTCAATACCTGGCTCCAATGGCGAACAAAATCTTAGGAAGTTGAGTTAAAGGGAGATAAGTAAGAAATTCGTAAGTGGCATCATCATGTCACTCATGTTTCATGCCATTCACGCTGACTGCGTTTCATATGTTCTGTCGCATTGATTACCAGTACAGCCGTTTCTCTTAAGACAGACGAGGACTTCTTTGTAGATTTTTATGATTTTATACTTGTATACAAGTTTTAAACACAACTCGAAGAAGACAGACATACAATGAAATATTGTTGAACATTGTCAAACACTGTGATTTTCGTTTTCTTTGTTTTTTTTTAAATTGTGCTATTCTCTAATTATTATTAGTAGTAGTATTAACATTATGTTGTATCTCCGAGGTGGATACGATATAGAGAGAAAGTGTGCTACTGTATTATTCAGCACCATATCCGGAGATAAACGAACATACACAGAACAGTACAATAGTTACAATGACAGACTAGACAGAATTTACGACACAGAGAGGAGGGGTTGAGATCGCAATAGTAGCCGTACTAATCAGTCTGAATATTACTCGAATATCACCCCTCGAATGCTACTATTCTTCATTTAAATGGACCATTTTAGCCATGGGCCATTCCATAAACGAGAGTGCTGCAGGGGTGTCAGCCACTCTAAAACCCATTATTATTATATCGTTTCTTATGTAGTCTATGATTCTTTCCAGTATGGATGTCAAATTCAAATTTTTAAATTTTCAAACAACTGAAGACAATACCTACTTAGTAAATCTTTTGCATAAGAGATTTAAGGCAAAGAAAGCGCTTGAACTGATGTGATGTTTAAACAAATGAAACAACACGTATTGCAGAAGCAATGTTACGCTAGACTAGCTCCTTAACACTAAGTGAAGGTAGCTTCAATAATTATAAGGTTGAGTCATACGTAATTTCCGAATACATCATCCTAACTAATAGTTCCTTAAATATATCATAATAGTTGATAAAAATGAGTTACATACAAGAATGTTTAACAGAAAAACTGGAGTAACAAGGATAAATTTTCACAACCAACTACAAAACCTGAGCTCCATAGAAGAAAGATAATATTTTACTTGTATTAGAATCGTCGAGGTACCACTCGATTTCTTATTTTTAAAATGCAATGCAGCGTTACACTAAATGCACATTTACACGTCCAGCAGGTGCAATGTGTCCATCAGAGATTGATCGAAAAGCGACTTGTGCTCATCAATAGGAAAAATGGTGTTATCCTCATTGACAACGCAAGATTGCGTTCAACAAGAAACAGAGAAAAATGTTTTGGGATGCGGTTGGTTTATTCTAACCCAGACGCCATATTCACCCGACCGTTCGCCAACCGATTATCACCTTTATCTATCGCCCATATCCAGCTGAACTTGAACAAAAACCGACTATCACTTTTTCGATTTTCCATATCCAGCCGAACTTGCACCAACCGATTATCACTTCTTTTGATCGCCCATATTCAGCTCACCTTGCACCAACCGATTAACATATTTTTCGATCACCCATATCCAGTTGACCTTGCACCAATCGACTATCACCTTTTTCGATCGTTCATATCCAGTTGACCTTGTACCAACTGATTATCATCTTTTTCGATCGCCCATGTCCAGCTGACCTTGCACCAACCAATTATCATCTTTTTCAATCGCCCATATCCAGTTGACCTTGCACCAATCGACTATGACCTTTTTCGATCGTTCATATCCAGTTGACCTTGTACCAACTGATTATCATCTTTTTCGATCGCCCATGTCCAGCTGACCTTACACCAACCAATTATCATCTTTTTCAATCGCCCATATCCAGTTGACCTTGCACCAATCGACTATGACCTTTTTCGATCGTTCATATCCAGTTGACCTTGTACCAACTGATTATCATCTTTTTCGATCGCCCATGTCCATCTGACCTTACACCAACCAATTATCATCTTTTTCAATCGCCCATATCCAGTTGACCTTGCACCAATCGACTATCACCTTTTTCGATTGTTCATATCCAGTTGACCTTGTACCAGCTGATTATAATCTTTTTCGATCGCCCATGTCCAGCTGACCTTGCACCAACCAATTATCATCTTTTTCAATCGCCCATATCCAGTTGACCTTGCACCAATCGACTATCACCTTTTTCGATCGTTCATATCCAGTTGACCTTGTACCAACTGATTATCATCTTTTTCGATCGCCCATGTCCAGCTGACCTTGCACCAACCAATTATCATCTTTTTCAATCGCCCATATCCAGTTGACCTTGCACCAATCGACTATCACCTTTTTCGATCGTTCATATCCAGTTGACCTTGTACCAATTGATTATCATCTTTTTCGATCGCCCATATCCAGCTGACCTTGCACTAAACGGTTGTCATCTTTTTTGATCGTTTCAATACGCTTGGATGGGGAAAGTTTTCTCTAATGTAACCAGATTCAAGAGTAAGTCGAAAACATTTTTACATGCAAACCTACGGGATTTTACTCAAAATTTATCGGAAAGCTGTCGGATAAATGATAATAATTCAACGTAAATAATGGAGACACTATAATTGAATAAGATATACTTTTACTGTACGTTTCTGAAGAATATAGTTGATAAAAATAAAACTGAAATTTTTTATCACTAAACCTAATATATAAGAATCGTATTAGAATGATAAAAAGAGTAACGACAGTAAAAACCATTCATAACAAAAAAAGAAGTGACAAAACTACTACTGAAAATTGCTAATTCCAAAATATTACTGAAAATTGTTAATACCAAAATATTACTGAAGACTGCTTATAACAAAATATTACTTAAAATTGTTTATACCAAAATATAACTGAAAATTGTTAATATCAAAATATTACTGAAAATTGTTAATACCAAAATATTACTAAAAATTGCGAATAACAAAAAATTACTGAAAACTACTACTAATAAAATGTTACTGAAAATTGTTAATATCAAAATATTACTGAAAATTGCTAATAACAAAAGATTACTGAGGACTGCTTATAATAAAATATTACTGAAAATTGTTAATATCAAAATATTACTGAAAATTGCTAATAACAAAAGATTACTGAGGACTGCTTATAATAAAATATTACTTAAAATTGTTAATACCAAAATATTACTGAAAATTGGTAATAATAAAATCTTACTGAAAATTGCTTATACCAAAATATTACTGAAAATTGTTAATACCAAAATATTACTGAATATTGCTAATACCAAAATATTACTGAAAATTGTTAATACCAAAATATTACTGAAAATTGTTAATATCAAAATATTACTGAAAATTGCTAATAACAAAAAATTACTGAAGACTGCTTATAATAAAATATTACTTAAAATTGTTTATACCAAAATATTACTGAAAATTGGTAATAATAAAATCTTACTGAAAATTGTTTATACCAAAATATTACTGAAAATTGCTAATACCCAAATATTACAGAAAATTGCTGATACCAATATATTACTGAAAATTGTTAATACCAAAATATTACTGAAAACTGCTAATGCTAAAATATTACTGAAAACTGCTAATGCTAAAATATTACTGAAAATTGTTAATACCAAAACATTACTGAAAATTGTTACTTCCAAAATATTACTGAAAATTGTTAATACTAAAATATTACTGAAAATTGTTAATACCAAAATATTACTGAAAATTGTTAATACCAAAATATTACTGAAAATTGTTAATATCAAAATATTATGATTAAAAAACAACTCGGTTTATCATTTCGTCTTTCATGAGACCGTTGTGGCGTGCTGGATATAGATTTGGAACAAGAAATAGGAGAGTGCAGTTCGAATTCCAGTTAAATTCATTTCATTCCCTTGTGGGGAAAGGTGTAAATCAGTCGCTCCTTCCTTCAGCTATGGGTCAAATAGCAGGACAGATTGGCTTCTATAGTCTTGGTTTTGCAACTAGTTTACCGCGGAAAGTAATGGTAACCTCCTGCGAGAAAATCTTCTACACAGTTATACGATACGTGTCTCTTTCGAGACGTGATCACCCAAGCGTTTATCAAGTATGGCACTTAACTGACTGACTGACTTCATCAGAGCAAAAATCAAAGACAAAAATATACACAGCAACTAAAAAATATACTACCTTTGATTGATGTTATATGCAAACAAAACAAAAAAATAACATTAAATTCTCTTAACTTTAAGTCTACCAAGCAGAGAGATATTTACAGAGAGATTGTTTGTAGGACTTAATGTATATGGATTCCAATAATTTTATGCGATAATCGGTTCTAGCCTTACTGTGCACTGAGTACATGTATAATAATAATTATCTATATTAGCCAGGACATCAGTGCTGGGTTAAGTTAACACCGATTACCACCTGAAGGTTTTGAAATCTATATAAATTATGTCTTACCAATCATCTGTCTATAAGCAGAATAAATTTTTGGTGGACTTGAAAGTAATTCGTCTTTAATGTTAGATTTTTTTTTTTTGTCTGCATTTTTAAATCAATCTTAATTAGGACAAAGCTTCAAGTGACTGATAGCTGGTGAGAATCGAACGCAAAGCATCAGAGAAATGAACTACCCGAATAGTTTGTTAACCACTGCACTACACCGAATCTTAGAACATAAATGACTATAAGAGAAATACAGTGCGACATATCGTGTTAAAATTTTGATTGCATATCGTAATTATGATCTAATTTAATTGGGATTTATGATTCCCTTTAAAGTTTATTTGAAATGCACTGTGCATTTTGATATGCTAGATTTCAAATGAATAATTACGTCAAAAAAGTTACATCAACAAATAAGTAACCACGAAAGTAATGAGCATATTTATACATATATGCCTACATAATTTTGTCAGCTAAAAAAAAAAGCTATGGAAAAATACTCATCAACGCCCAGAGACCTAGCATCCTGTTTTAAAATTCACATGTACAAATTTAAAAGTCGTACACCTATGATATTTATTCGGAACTAGCAGTATAGCCCGGTGTTGCTCGGGTGTAATGAAAGCTTTAAAACTAATCCATGGTCCTGGATCTCAGACTCTTTTGGACATTGGCACGTAAGACTAAAAAACAATAGTTGTTTCCAGTGAAAGCGAAACCGTAGACTGAAAGAAAAATGAATGGATGTGAATCAAATTTTGATTTCCTGGTATCGATATCAAATTTTCTGCACTATTGTAAGAACTGCAACCTTCAAACTTCTGAATATCGTTTCCTATGTATGTCTTTGTCTATGAGTGTATCAATCTTGATTAAAATCGGACCACTCCTTCTATTTTCGATACTTATTCGGGGTACCTCGACACAAAACCTTTCTAAGAACACTCGCAGACGCTTATAGTACAACTGTGTAAATTTTCAAGAAAATTGGTTCAGCCGTTTCGGAGTCTATAGGTCACACACACACACACACACACACACACACACACACACACACACACACACACACATACACACACACAGACAAAGTTCCATTTATAAATAAGTTTAGATTAGATTTATGCGAAAATCTCTAAATGATTAAATCATTGAAGGAAGGATATAAATCTACCCCAGTGGTTATTTTTTGAAACTCAAAAAGCATGACTGACTTGAAGAGTAGAGTGTAACTAGAGTTATTTAGGTCTATGTTGTCCTGGAGAGGCATATACATGATATTTTACCGTTGCATAAACACGAACCACGATACGGAATTAAAATTGGCGAAAATGATCCGATAGAAGGATCAAAATAAGCCTTTTTAATCCTATGAAAATTAACTATGATAAATCCCCAAGAAAATGACTATGAATTCAGTTTAATGATTTGAAAAGTGTCCAAAGTTGATGGAAATTTTTCAGATGATGTCCTTCCTCTTACAAATATTTTTAACACAAACAAATATTTTTCACTACAACGATATGTTGTTTCTCTTTCTTACAACCCACTGGATTCTGTATACTTAAAATATGACGAAATCATTATCAGTTACTCAACTATTATTATATAACCATTCAATTCTCTTTTTTATTTGTACAAAAACTATTTTTCTCATTTTTGCTGAATTCATTATATATATATATATATATATATATATATAGAGAGAGAGAGAGAGAGAGAGAGAAGAGAAAGCTGGAATATATAGAAAAGAGAAAGCTGGAAACCACATCCTAAACAGGGAACAAGGGATGAGCCTCTACACCTGTTCAATAGACATGGGTGGAGTGTGAACCGGGCGATAGATAGATCTATCTACTCCAATTAGATCTATATATATATTCACAACAATAAATAATTTTCACAACAATAAATCAACATTGCCTGATGATGAAGTAAACTCTCGAAACAAAAATTTCCGTGTCGCTATGTAAATTAAATTAAGTTTATATATATATATATATATATATATATATATATATATATATATATATATATATAGTTTACAAATAGACAAGATAGTACTCGAGTAAAAGAACAACAACACGTGCGTAGATGAAAAGAGAGAGGTTTATAGTAAAGAGAATACACTACGGAAAGACAGGGAATTTGTTGGAAGTTTACCAATTGCCGAAGGAAGTCGCAGGTATCTCCTGTGCTCACTATATATGGCTAGTAATATAGTCAGTCAACATAGGCGATAGGAAGTGTGGACATCCCATTACAACAATTATATATATATATATATATATATATATATATATATATATATATATATATATATAAAAAGAAAGAAAGAAAGGGTAGTGAGGGGCATAACACTCTCATATATCATCTGTTTCAGTAAAAGACGTTGTCAATTTTTTATCACTTCATTTGCACAATCTTAATTATTTAAATAATGACCTGCATTCACATTAACGATTATTATTACCATCTGTTGTTAAAGTTGCTAAGCTCAATTATTTTATGATGCAATAAGGGAACTCGCAGAAAGTTTATTCAGTCATTAAATTAAGCATTCAAATTCATTAAAATTGGAAAACCGTAAAGTTTTCACAATTATTTCTAGTTATTATTATTAATGTTATGAGTGGGTCCGTGTCGTCTAAAAGGACAGCTACTAATATATATTGATGTACCTACTATGGATTATCTTACATTAAGACATAAGAAAAGAGAATAATCCAAACCCCTCAGCGTAATAGGAGGATAATAATATCTATCTATCTATCTATCTATCTATCTATCTATCTATCTATCTATCTATCTATCTATCTATTTCAGTCATGTCATATCTATCTATCTATCTATATATCTATCTATCTATCTATCTATCTATTTCAGTCATGTCATATCTATCTATCTATCTATCTATCTATCTATCTATCTATCTATCTATCTATCTATCTATTTCATCAGTCATATCTATCTATCTATCTATCTATCTATCTATCTATTTCAGTCATGTCATATCTATCTATCTATCTATCTATCTATCTATCTATCTATCTATTTCTAGTCATGTCATATCTATCTATCTATCTATCTATCTATCTATCTATCTATCTATCTATTTCAGTCATGTCTATCTATCTATCTATCTATCTATCTATCTATCTATCTATCTATCTATCTATCTATCTATCTATCTATTTCTATCATGTCATATCTATCTATCTATCTATCTATCTATCTATCTATCTATCTATCTATTTCAGTCATGTCATATCTATCTATCTATCTATCTATCTATCTATCTATCTATCTATCTATCTATCTATCTATCTGTTTTTTTCTTGACAACCCCACGAGATAATTATTGCAAAAAAAATGAATAAATATTAAAATAAAATAATAAAGAGCAAACATGTGGCAAGAATTTTCATAATTGGTAGTAAAAATAATGAACTACCTTGCTTTTGTTGGTTTCTCCATGAACGTGGCAAGAGGAATATATATATATATATATATATATATATATATATATATATATATTATGGCGTTAAAACAAGAAATATAGCGGATCACTTGATAAATAGTCCGACCTGTTCTACTGATTTCAGTGTTAATTGGTTCTCAGTTTTGGCCAGAGAACACTCGTTATTCCATCTGAAGATGTTGAGGACGCTGTTCATCAGGGCCAGGTGACCTTCTCTTTGTAAACAATGAGACTGTTTGCCTGGGCTTGCTTTGCTGTGTCTCTAGCATCTTTAGATGTTATAACTTTTTTCCCCTGGCCATTCATTCACGTCATCCGCGACAGACTTTCTTCTCCCAATTTATTTCTCCGTTTACAGTCTTGACGAGAGAGGACCAAACCGGTCGACTGGTGTTTTGTTTTAAAACTCATCATGGCCTATAGTAAAAAACCTTTATTGGCTTTAACGCCATAATACGTTTTTGTACCTTCAAAAAAACACACACACACACACACACACACACACACACACACACACACACACACACACATATATATATATATATATATATACATGTTACGGAAATTAACGAATTTTAACGAAACTTGGTTATAAGCAACCGACAATTTGTAATGAATTATTTTGAATATATATATATATATATATATATATATGTGTGTGTGTGTGTGTGTGTGTGTGTGTGTGTGTGTGTGTGTGTGTGTGTGTGTGTGTGTGATTGAAAAAATTGCTAACATTGTGTCTGCTTATTTTTAATAAATTCCGTTCAAACTCACGGTTAATTTTTTGCGTCTTATAATTGCAAGATGTTAGAAATGAGCTGTAAAGTTGGCAGATGTTATTATTATTCATTTCTCGATGTTCCCAAGTACTTTCAATCTCCTTCCGAGATCATATTCAGGGGTCCATCTGGCTCCGGTTGCACGACATAGTAGGGACAATCAGGGATGCAGTGGATGTCTAACAGTGATATTGTTTCCATGGTGGCTTGAATGCGCTCCACAGTGCTTAGTTAGGCTTTTATTTAATTATCTCTCAACAAGTTTCCACTACATGCTCTAACAGACTGGTTGCCAGCCAAGTCTATAAAACCCAATTTATCCTGTTATTTAACCCATAACTGGAGGGAAGAGACGGATTAATACATTTCCCAAAGGTATTTGCGCGTAAGTAACTGTAAGTCATTTAACCGGAATTCAAACTCGGCTCCCCGATTTCTCGTTCTGAGAAATCAGCTGCACTACAACGCACATCCATCATTGATATATATATATATTCCTTATTAAGTCTTTTCAGTATATTCCGTTTGCTGTTAATCTAAAATCAATCTAGCATTACTAATTAGCATATAAATTCATTTTAACTTAGTAAAAAGTAGGTTCATCCACTGATTTGTTTAAAAATAACATTTCATAATAAGAAAAATGTCCCAAACCTTTTATCTTCAGAATGTCATTATTAAGAGGAAAGACCAAAGATTTCTTTATTATTAAATTATATTTTTCATCCTTCAGCCAGTTCGAAATTTTGTTGTGTTTTTTAAATTTTTTTTTTTTTGTTACTTTTTTATGTCAGCCTGGTGACCAAAGATTTGTATAGGAAATTTTAACGTCTTTTTTTACGAAGAAAACACATTGATTTAGAAATTCTTGAAAAATCAAATAATTGTCAGAATTAAACTTTCTAGACTGATTTTACAAATAAAAGAATTTATTTTTGAAATGTAATTTTTTTATCTTTAGAAGATTTTGTTAAAAATGTTTTCATTTTAAATCTTTACTGCTTAATCTTTAAATGTTTACTTATTTAATTTTATGAAATTTCGAGAAATTAAATTTTGTGCCACTTAATGTTTATATTAGTTAAAAGCAGAACGCCTTCGAGAATTTAAATCATCAATTTTTGGTACACCAAAAACACCAGTTACCAAAAATCTACCTTAAATTGTACAATAAAAATGGAATAAAACTAAGACATTATTTAATTAGAAAAGTTTTTAATTACTTTTATGAATAAGATATATTATGGACACTATTGTCTTAAGAAAAAACATGAAATGAATAATGAATTATTTTCGTATATAAAAAAGTTTAATTAGAATAATTTATAAAATTTTAAATATTTAAAATTTTTTGCATTACTTTTCCCCATTAGGTGGTATTGTTACTGAGTAAAAACTATATTTACTATTCATAAATGGAAAAGATTAGTGCAACTAATCGAAAACCAATATTTAACAAAAAAATTGTGCGTGTATAAACGTGCCGATATTTGTAAATACTGATGTCTATACATGATATTAACAGAAAATAAGAGCAATAACTATAGTAGATTTAAAGCCAAAATTCAGTAAAATATTATATTACGGATAATATTTTCCTAATTTTTAAAAGATTACTGGCAGTTAAAAATTATCTAAAAAAGGGCTCACGTTATATTCCTGGAGTAAATTTTGCAGATATATCCACAATATAGCAATACATAATTATAAACTTCCGTCTCTCGTTGAAGTTGTCAACCTGTCAACACCTAAAATAAACAGCTATGTTAAAAATGCATTTCTGTGATATTTTAAACTTAAATAATGTAATATTTGTTTTAAATCAAACTAATTAAACTTTAAATAAGCTAATATTTCTAAAATAAAGTTTCAGCAAACTATATTTTATTTTTGAAAAATATTTTAATAAAGAGAATTACATTGCGATGACGGAAGACTAAAAATGGCGCAAAAATCAGCGATGTTATTGATTTCAAAACGAAAACTCTCCCAGACAAATTAAATTAGTTTTGAAATACTCCAAATGATTTTGCTTATTGAAAATATTAAATTTAACGTATTATCTTGAAATTAAAAATAAAAGCATCATGAAGGATTTTTCATTTAAGAAACTTCATTGTAAACCTTAGATATCACAATTTTTTATGCCCAGTATAAAAAAATAACGAAAATTCGATGTCAATTGATGATATCACCTGACGAGTGGAAAGAACAATTACAAAACTTAACTCTACTGAACTTTATGACAAATATTATTTGAGTTGATCCCATTTATATATATATATATATATATATATATATATATATATATATATTATTTATTCGTTTGAACATTATTTTTAATAAATACTCGTCTTTGAGTAGATATTCTGTTCTTAATTCATCAGTGTATTTATATATATAACTCTACCGACTTTAGTATTTTTTGAGAAATTTTGTTGGGAAAATGTGTCATATATATATATATATATATATATATATATATATATGAGGAAAATTTATGAGAATGGGGAAAATTTTCGTGTGACGCGTTTCGTCTTTTAAGACTTCATCAGAGGAAACCGATGCTTATTTTTTTTTTTTTTTAATCATATCACCCCAAGCAAGGCGGTAACGCCACTGATGCGCAGGGGGCTACGTAAGGGTAAAAAGAATGGAAAAGAGAAAGCCGGAAACCACATCCTAAACAGGAAACAAGGGATGAGCCTCTTCTCCTGTTCAATAGATGTGGGTGGAGTGTGAACCGAGCGATAGTTTAGTCTCTCTACTCCAATTGTTTAGTCTCTCTACTCCAATTGTTGATATGATTGCGGATGAATATGAAGGAGAGGAAACGCTGAAATTTTATTTTGTGGCAGGATAATAATAACAAAGATGATAGAAATATAAATCAAAGAAAGATAAACTTAATGAAATCAGCTGCACTATATACGAAAACATATTTAAAATAACTTTTTTAATTTTGAAATTTCAGAAACTCCTCTCCTTTATACGCATGTGTAATTACAGCAACATAAACGTCAATGAAATCCTAAATAGCAAAATACGTCAAACGAAATAGTTTTTCCACTTTGTCATAGATTTTCTTAAGATTGTTCTCATACGAAAAAAATTCTATATCGTTTTCTTTTATATATTGGGTTGTCCAGAAATTTCATGCTCATTTTTAAGGGAAATTAAAACACAAAACAAAATTATGCCATTAAATATTTTTCAACTCAATATGAATTATTTTGTTGCACGATATTCCTACATTTTTTTCTTCTACTTAAAGATTCAGTCTTCCCAGAATTTTAGTGGTTTCTCGGCAAGAACTCATTCAAGTGCTTTTTTTTTATCATCCAAAGAATTTAAATTTATATCCTTGAAATTATTTTGCAAAGACCTGAATAAATAACAATCCGAAGGAGCAATGTCTGATGAATATGGCGGGTCGGGTAACACATCCCAGTCAAACTGCAAGAATTTTTACAGGGTCGCCATAGAAACGTGAGTTCTGAAATTATTCTGATGAAAAGTAACAGCTTTCCTGTTTTTTTTTTCTTTTAATTGCTGCCTTTAATTCGTCCAGTAGCACACACTACCTTTCATAATCAATTGACTGATTACTTAGCAGAAGCTCATAGTGCATGAATCCTTTCCAATCCCACCAGAATCACAGCATGACTTCTTAGGATGAAGACCTGTTTATGTCGCTTTATCCTAGAATCTTTTTCGCTGAACATTGCTGTAAACAATCCATTTCTCATCACTTGTCACGAGGGTGCGTTTTCATTGCGCTTATTCAGCAAATCACAGACAGAAATGCGATCCAAAATATTCTTTTCCCTCAGATCCTGTGGTACTCAAACAACATTGCGATTTAAGTACCCAAACTTTACTAAGTGCTCATGGATGGTGGATTTTGATTAATTTAGTTTCTGCCAATTTTAGCGTTGCGTAATGCGGGTTTTTCTCAATCAATGTCGTGATTTGGTCGTCATCTGTTTTGGGTGGTGCAGTGGATATCGGCTCGGAACGAGAAATCGAGAAGTCGTGTTCGAATTCCAATCGAATTCCTTGCATTCACTTACTCGCAAATACCCTTAGGAAAGGTATTAATCCGCCTCTTCCACCCAGTTATGGGTTAAATAACAGGACAGATTGGGTTCTATAGCCTTGGCTGGCAACCAGTCTACCGCAGAATGTAATGGCAACCTACTTCGGGATAATCTTCTGCGAGTCAGTCATGTCTCTTTCGAGGCATATTCGCCCAATCGTGTATCACGTATGTCATTTAACTGACCTGAGTGTTCTTTATCAATAAATCTACAATCGCCAACTCTAAACTTAAGTGAATCACTTCCGTACAGTTCTGTCAGCAAAAGCACCTTCACCGTACACAGCACATATAGTTTTGTTGCTTGCAGTGCATTTTTGCCTTTTACGGCAATAAAAAGCATCAAGTGTCTAAAATGTATCTTATAATCTTCCATTTCCATAGGGATACAAAATTGACACGAATTAAGCAAATTGAAACTTTCTTTCTCAAGAGAAAATCTGAAGTGTGCTCTAATGGGAAATGCAAGCATATTATATCTGTTGATAAATTTGACCTATTCTAACGGGTTGGAACATGAATGACTAAAAATCGGCATGAACCTTTCAAAACAGCCATATATATATATATATATATATATATATATATATAAAAGAAAAATTAAGGCAGACACTTTATTTCATGGTAAATTGGAAGTTTGGCCTATTTCAGGCAAACCATCATCAGCTTCCGTCTTTATTTTCCAAAGGATTTTTCACGATGATGGTTCGCCTGAAATAGGATTATACTTCCGATTTACCATGAAATAACGTGTCTGCCTTAATTTTTCTTATATTTGCTCTATATGTATTTATATACATATATATTTAGAGTTCTCTTAGAAAGTTATCCTACCACTGTATGTACAGGATACTCCTTTGGATACTTCTATACCCACACTGTATGCTGGTATATATATATATATATATATATATATATACACACGTATGATTTAAGTTTTTATATGAGGCAGGAGGGGTCACCACTGTAGTTGAAGGGACGGTCATCCATGTTTTTTACAAGACCAATTCACAAACATCGCCGATACTGTCCACAACTTAGGATTTATCAGAATTATAGGAATTACTAGAAGGTTATCAGATGGTGTGGATTTGTGGAAGAATAAAAGTATACAATTTGTGTGTTTAAATACAAATTTATTAATAGAACAGAATAACATGAATTCGTAGAAGTTAAACGTACCAAGAGAAATAGTAGTAAGAGATTAAGGATATCAAGAGTTCGTAGTAGTAACTTGTGTGTATGAGCGTTATCATTGGGTAGGAATGTCTTTGAAGTATTCGCTCTGTCTTAAAATGTTCCATTCGGTTATCAAGTATAAAAAGAGGCAGACGAGTGAACGATGAAAAGGAAAGAAGAGAGAAAAAGAGACGGCTAATAATAACGATCACTTGACGTTTGTCAAGGGTTCGTGTTAATAGGCCCGCCTCCTCTCTGGTGACAGGAGAACTTGGCCCGTCTTTTATTTCGTTTGTGGGGCTCGGAAAGGTCATTTGGGAATTCACTCCCAGACGTGATTCTGACTTTTTACTGGACGACAAAAAAACTTCACTTGTGAAAACGTCCGTAATAGAATTTCTTTCTGATAATTGAAGATTATTTGAATGTTGTGTTTTAGATGCTTCCTAGTTTTCTATTGGCCGAAAAACATTTCGCATCAAGGTGTGATTTGTTTTGGATTCGCTTTTGCATGTGTGCTAAGCAAAGTTTGTGAATTTTAGTCTTTTATTAATTTCTAACAAAATCAATGAGTCAGTGCTTAGCATTTGAATTTTAAATCTAGATCTTTTGTTCACTACAAATATATGCTCTATTTAGGGATAAAAATGCAGTGATAAAATGTTTGTAAATATAAAAGTGAGTTTAACACCGAGCGTCGACAATCTGTTTCACGCTTGAACACAATCTTCAGCCCATGTGTGTTGTGTTTTGGCTCGACTATTTATATATGGCGGATGTGCGTAGTGTAGTGGATATCGGCTCGGAACAAGAAATCGGAGAGCTGAGTTCGAATTCCAGTTGAACTCCTTGCATTCACTTACGCGCAAATACCCTTGAGAAAGGTATTAATCTGTGTCTTCCTTCCAGTTATGAGTTAAATAACAGGACAGATTGGGTTCTATAGCCTTGATTATCGACCAGTCTACCGCAGAAAGTAATGGCAACCTGCTGCGGGATAATCTTCTGCCCAGTCGCCCAAGTGTGTATCACGGGTGGCACTTAACTGGCTGACTGATTTATATATGAATAAACAACACTATAAAATGGCCACAAATAACCACATTCCAATCCAGAATTATTTCTACTTAATAACCTCAAGGATAATTTCTAATATAACCAGTACCGCCTACTCACTAACCGTCAAAATAATACAATACATCTTACTACCTATAATGCACCTTTAGCCAACATATAATAGAAGAAGAAGAAGAAGAAGAAGAAGAAGAAGAAGAAGAAGAAGAAGAAGAAGAAGAAGATTACCTTTAACTGAATATGTGGATTGATTTATCAATGTACCTAGAGTTTTAGGAATGTTTTATTTTCCAAACACGGTCAGCACATTGTGGCCATGATCATAGTGAATATCATTGGCGTTGGCTTTTTTTTTTAATTAATAATGCTTGCCTTATTTTTAGCCGTTCTCTTTACATGTGGATGAAGCTATTATATTTGTATTATCGACGAGTGTGTTACGGATCTTCCTCTTCTATGTGCCCTGTCTCTTCAGGACGTAGGCGATCATGGTTCTCCACGTCTCCCTATCCCTTAGAGTTAGAAATAAAATAAAATTCATCCTTGATAATGACTAAAAGCGTTTGAAATAATAAAGCATTCGAACAATTTGTACATAATTTATGTTCTGAAAAGAAGACAATTATAAGATCGCATGAAAATTATATTAAAAAAACCTAACCACAGCACCTTGTTTGTAATTTTGAATGAAACTTGCATAACAGAGGAATTGCTGCCTATACATGTATATATATAATAGAATGTAGATGGTATGACCGTCAGGAGATAGTGGGCAGCAAACTACCAGACTGGCCACCACCCAAAGCTTCAGAGTTTAGCCTACTCTTTTATTTAGCCACAGAGGTTGAGGAAGAAAATACGTTTCATGCCTATCTCAGGAATCGTTTGTGCGAAAAATTAACGTAACCGACGAGGCAGATACTTGAACACGGATCGCCGAATCGTCTTTCGGCGCCAGTAAATATTACGCACGCGTGCACACACAGTTATATATATATATATATATATATATATATATATGTGTGTGTGTGTGTGCGTGTGTGTGTGTGTGTGTGTGTGTGTGTGTGTGTGTGTGTGTGCATGAACTAAAAAAATAAGAGACCAACTTACATCTAGATTATTAATCCAAGCATTCCACCCAGCGAAGGAAGGTGCAAATAATATAAATATGTAGATAACGTTTTACTTAACTAGAATAATTTTAACATTATATATATATATATATATATATATATATATATATATATATATATATATATATATGTATGTATGTATGTCTAATCGAAGCGTCCTCTACGTAGAAAAAGAAAAGTAACAAAGAAAAGTGTTCTATAAACCAACACTAATAAAAAGAAAAAGTGTTACAAGAAAAAAAAAAAAAAGAATTACGGGTCTAATTGTATGACTGATACACTCTAACATTCAATCGTTTTATCTGTCCCCGACCCAAACATAGTTCCTCCCCGATCCTCTTGAATCTGACACACACCCAAGCATCCTTCTTCACCCTTCCCTGCTGTTAGGGGCCCCGGCTTCCTTGCTGAGACCTTCCGCAAGCTCGCTCGGCACTAGGTATTATATTCATCCATTATGTCAAATAGCACCCCACTTTGAATCTCAACCCTTCCCAAACTAACAACCCAGGATACCCCCACTCCCTTACAGTATTTAGACCCAACCCTTAACCTTTTCTCCGTATCCCTGCCCCTTCAAAAGATATTTATTTTTTATTTGTCCTTTGCCTTTTTAACTCTGAAAGATTTTAAAAAATAATTTTTTTTTCAACTTGCAAATACTGCGCTTTTCCTAAGTTTCAAAACAGCTTTTGGCGTCATCTTTCGTGATTAATGATCAATCAGTCGATTTTGATTTGTTCAAAGCCATTTTAAACTTTACAAATAGATGATAAAATTTGCATTTACGGGCGTATCAGATCACTAATAGATTCTCTCGCACCTGTTAATACTTAGTGCAATAATAATAATAATAATAATAATAATAATAATAATAATAATAATTTGAGCAAGTGGGCAACATAATGTCATCAGTAGTACTAGTCGTTATTGCAACACCAGGAATCGTCATGAAGAGGTGGAAGAACTGGGCAAAACATGTAGAATACAAAGAAAAGTACCGGAAGAGACTTATTGTCGCTTTAATATCATTCGTAATAATAATAATAATAATAATAATAATTTGAGCAAGTGGGCAACATATGGTCATCAGTAGTGCTAGTCGTTATTGCAACACCAGGAATAGTCATGAAGCGGTGGAAGAACTGGGGGAAAACTTGTAGAATACAAAGAAAAGTACCGGAAGAGACTTATTGTCGCTTTAATATCATTCGTAATAATAATAATAATAATAAAAATAATAATAATAAAATTGAAGCAAACAGGCCAGACATTATTGTTAAAAACCAGAAGGAGAAAACTTGTCTATTAATTGATATGGCTTGTCCAGCGGATTGTAACATAGCAATCAAGGAATTTGAAAAACTGTCAAAATATAAAGACCTGGAAATTGAAATAGAAAAAATGTGGAAATTGAAAACAAGAGTTGTGCCAGTGATAGTAGGTGCACTTGGAATGATAAAAAATGGAACAAAACAACACATTGAAAGAATCCCTGGAAACCCCAGCTTAAGAGACATACAAAAAATTGTCTTATTAAGTACAGCCCACACACTAAGGAAAACTTTATCTATGTAATGCTGGAAATGATAGGGAAGATAGAAAAACATGAAATGGAGCCATAACAACACGCCACTACCTGCCTTAGGTCTCCCCGCAGACTTGGTTGGTAGTGAGACCAAAGCAGAAATCGAAATATGATGAAATATGACATAATAATAATAATAATAATAATACGCTGACGATGAGAGTTCTGGATGTCCCACTTCATCCAAGTTAAAAGACATGATTTGGTTGTTGTGAACAAATATGTAATAATAATAACAACAGCAACAATAATAATGATCATTTATTATCATTATTATTAATATTATTATTGTTGTTGATATTTTCAGAACTGGGTTAGTTTGGATAATTGAAAATTGCTTACATAATTTCAATTTTTCTTTCACTTCATGTCCTGATAATCGAAGTCCGGAAAATCTCGCTACGGATAATCGAGGTATTATTATCTATATATATAAAAGGCAATCTGCAAGTCTGTGCGTGAATATTCCCATATAAACGCCTACTTTTTTAAGCTACGCCATTCAAACTTTCTAGGGACACATATCTATAGGTGGACACATACTTTTAGAGTTTAAGTTCAGCAAATTTTGCCTTTCGCACTTTTTGGCCAATGGAGCCGATTGTTTACATTTGCTCCGTAAAACATCTAAGATGTAAGGTGGTTGCTAAATTACGTTACAGAAATCAAATCACACGTATCAAACTCGACTAAAATATTTTTTTATTAAAAAAAAACATGAGTCTTTATATTTAATTTTTATTCCGACGTTTTAAAATTCATCTGGTCAACAAAAAATGTGAATATTTTCCCCCGTAATTTTGAAATAAAAGAAATATTAAAAAAATATATTGTTTTTTCAAACAAAAACAATATATGTAAAAAAACAAAAAAACAAAAAGAGGTGCCAATGGTTAATTTAATTATTACTAAAATGTTCTGAGTTGCACGGGCAACGCCGGGTTATGATACCAGTTATATATATTAAGTATATTACTACTCTATTTTCTCTTTTCTTTCGAGCTTACGGCTACACCACGTTAAGATACTGGTTTCCAGAGGAGTCTGCTCAGTATCGAGATGGGTGACCGCTTGGGAATACCAGGTGCCGTTAGCGCGGATATGCAGGTGGTTTTATAGATAATGGCTCGGAATTATTGATTGGATAGCCGAGTTCCAATTCCCTTTGGGTTCATTATATTAACTTACTCCGAAATATCTTTAGGAGAGGAATGAATAAACCCTCCCCCCAGTTCTGGGTTAATTAATAAAACTTGTGTCACGAAACCATTATTATCTCTATAAAAAATGTTAGAATGTAAAAATATTTTCTGGCTTTAAATAACCCGCAAAGAGTTGATAAGCCGTATAAAACGAATAAACCAACCAAATATTTTCTTTTGAAATTAGTAAATACAAGCTGTGTCAGTCTGTTTCGTGCGGGTAGTGTAACGGTTCCCAGGAAAAGAAATAACCGGGCAGAGTTCGTTACATTCAGTTTGTATAAATGCTCTAGGGAAAGATATGAATTCATCACTTCTCTCACACCCAGCTACGGGGTAAATAGCAGACTGGACTGGACTCTCTAGTTGGGGTTAGCAACTAGTTTAGAAGAACGGTTCTGAATTTATAACCGGTATTTAGCCTCTGGCGAAACACAAATAAAACAATCATTTAAAGATTACGGAGTTCAGAAGTAACTTAAGGTGCAGAGTCGTGGACTCCGAAAGACAAAGAACCTTATTTTTATTTTTATTTATTTATTATTTTTTATGGATTTTTTTTAACTGGAGAAGGCTCTAAAATGGCTCCACCGAAACATTAGAGCAAGAAAAAAATAAAAAATACAAAAATAAATAAAAAAAAACAAAAAAAAACAAGCAAACAAGCAAACAAATAAACAAAAAACAAAAACAAAGAAACAAAAAAAAACAGCAACGCAAAGAATGACTTCAATTGTTTGAATAGTCTGTCTGTCTGTCTGTCTGTCTGTCTCTCTCTCTCTCTCTCTCTCTCTCTCTATATATATATATATATATATATATAAGATATTGAGAGGAAAATTCAACATATAAGTAAATGTTTAAAAATCCAGAATTTATTTCGGTAGTTGTAAAGATTACAGACTACTTTGTCAAACCAAAAAAAGAAAATCATTATAGATTTAATATTTTACATAAATTAGATAAATTTTTGGGGATTATCCTCCCTGTTTTTATGGGTTTCTCATACTTATATACATACATATATATATATAGTTAGTTTTTGGTCATAATTAAATTAGACCTGTACACAGATGTATTAAAAAATGTTCAACTTTTATTGTAGAACTTTCGAATATTTTTCATTTAGAAATGAGTTATTTCTGCAACCTAGGTTTCAACCTTTCGGTATCTTCAGGCAATTTTCCGTTTTTCAAATGTGCAACAGGGATTTTTACTAACGCGAGACTGAAAATTTTTGAAACAACCGAAAATTTTCAAAATTAGGGAGAAATTATTAAAAAGGATTTTACAACACTTTCGTCCATGTTTGTATGATTCTAGTGATTCCATTTGAACATTATTTCTGATCTTTCATTTAGTAATTTTTTTTTCTCGGAAAAACATAATGGCTAACTTTTTGTTCTAGCATAATTTGCATACATCGCCACCGTTTTATGGTTTGGCTATCTCTAATTTTGGTTGAAGTATTCAATGTTTTATCTCAAAAAAGCAATATTATCACTTTAAAATTATTTTAATGGATACCCATGTTTGTGTAGACGCCCTATTTATTTATTAATCTGTCGGGTTGATAAATAAAAACTTCATTACATTTTTTAGAAATTGCTTTGTTAACGTTAAAATATGAAACTGAGCCGATATGGATGTATCGAGAATATTTGAAGAAATTTGCGCTTAAAAGCACTCAGTTAAGTGCCCTACGTGAAACGCGCTTGGGTGATCACGTCTCGAAAGAGACATCACAGACTGGGCAGAAGATTATCCCGCAGTAGATTGGTATTGCTTTCTGCGGTAGACTGGTTGCCAACCAAGGCTATAGAACCCAATCTTTCCTGTTATTTAATCTCTAACTGGAGGGAAGAGACGGTTTAATACCTTTCCCAAGGGTATCTGCGCATAAGTGAATGTAAGATATTCAACTGGAACTCGAACTCGAACTCGGTTCCCCGATTTCTCGTTCCGAGCCGATATCTGCTGCACCACAATGCACTAACAACATGCGTCGGCCGGGAGGCGAACCCGGATCGGCTGCTTGGAAGATAACCAGGCTAACCGTTACACCATCGACGTCTTCAGTCAGTCAGTTAAGTGCCATGCGCGATACACGCTTGGGCGATCATGTCTCGAAAGAGACATGACTGACTGGCCAGAAGATTATCCCGCAGTAGGTTGCCATTGCTTTCTGCGGTAGATTGGTTGCCGACCAAGGCTATAGAACCCAATCTGTCCTATTACTTAACCCATAACTGGAGGGAAGAGACGGATTAATACCTTTCCCAAGGGTATTTGCGCGTAAGTGAATGCAAAGAATTCAACTGGAATTCGAACTCGGTTCCTCGATTTCTCGTTCCGTGCCGATATCCACTGCGCCACAACGCACATTTAGTTCGGATTAATTCGATCGGCAAGGCCCTTTGTGGCCGAGGTGATCTAAAACACACCGGATCTTATTGCGGTTTCTTCTGCTAAGGCTATGCAGGTTCGAATCCGACACGTATTTTCTCTCATAAGATTTCTCTAATATTCGGGCCAATAGACGAAAATAAATATATTGTTTAATAAATAAACTGAGCATCTACTCAAATATGGATACCCATTAATGATGAAGTTTCCATGATAAAATCTGTCGGATTGAATAAATAAAAAATATATTATTTCTTTATTTTTAGGAAGAACAAAAGAAAAAAAAGGACAAAAATGTTCGTCTTATTTGTTTTGTTTTTTTTCCTCAAAGAAATAAATTTCAGTCAAGTTATAAGATTATTTTATTGCATTTGTTTTATTTGTTTAGTGTAAGAAGATTTTATTCGCCGATGATACCTTGAAACATTTTTGTAAGTTAGAGAGTGTTATGTGATAATCGATACATTCATCTTTACGAATCCAGGAAACTTAAAAGAATTAATTGGGGTCGATGATTATTATTCATAAAGATCTAATCATCCAGAACATAATTTGTTTATTTTACGCTTCCTTTAATACAATAATTTTTAATAACATGTCTGTGCGATGTTTTCTTTTGCAATGTGAATGATCAGATACAAACAACATATGGCTCATCAAGTAAACACGTTAGCACTTGAAGTAGCCAGCTACGGGTCGCACGAACGGACATCCGCTTACATACTGATTAACTTTTTTTATATGCTGTAATTTACCTTACCTGTGCCAAATCTGATACCCAAGAGTAAAGTGCTATTTTGCCATTTTTATTTATTCGGTGTGTACAAACGTTTCAGACAACTTTTTTTAAAACTCGAGCAAATATACAGTAAAAAAAACGTATTTGTTTTAAATAACGAACACTGGAAATATTTTTCAAACATATAGACTACGTTTGTTCATATCTATCTATCTATCTATCTATCTATCTATCTATCTATCTATCTATCTATCTCAATTTCTTCTTAGTAAGCTAGTTAGCTAGATCTCTCATACGTAATGATTTAGCAATTCTGATATTAGTTCTTATTACTATAAATGTTATATTTGCTGGGAACACGTATTTGAGTAGACATCCCATTTTTTTTATTAATGACTACCTGCCTTAGACATCGAAAGAGCTAATAAAGAAAATGTTCCTTCTTATTGATAAAACTTTCGATCTCAATACCAGTAGACATTAATTTTAGTTGAAAAAAAAAAAGACAATCAAACCAGATATGTTACTACTGAAAATAATATACTGTATGAAATAATAAATACATAATGGTGTGATCCGTAAATTGTCGCAATTGTCTTTGATTTTGCCAACTGTACGGTATAGTAGGATTAGTAGGGCACCATGAGAAAAAGAGCGCCACACTGCATGCTGTACTGCTTGGAATTCGCACCGGAAGCTCCAGTTTCAGAGTGTTTAGGTGTCAATCTGAGAACAGTGCAAAAAATTTGGAAAGAGTTGGATGATTCTAATAGTGATTACGAAGGTGTTTAGAGGAATCACTAGTGATGGTGATGCTATGCCTTCATTCCTCTTCTCACAGGGCCTCAAAGTCAACACAGAGGCCTACATTAAGTTCCTTGAAGAGGTAGTGCGCCCGTGGAACAAGAGAGTGGCTGCTGAAGGATCTTATGTTTGGCAGCAGGACTCTGGATCATTCCACACAAGAAGGAGAATTCAGTCATGGTTGTCAGACAATTTATGCGACCACATTACCCTTTACATCTGGCCACCTAACTCCCCAGGACTGCAACCCCCCCTTGATTATGCGTGGGGTGCAGTTGAGCAAAAGATTAACAAAACTCATTAAATCATCAAAGACGAACTGAAGGCAATGATAATGGCAGCATTCACCAACTTAAACAAGGAGACTATCCAGAAGAGTTGCAGAAGATTCCAATGTCGTCAGGAGTCCATGGTTGAAACCAATGGTGATTTCATTGAATAAAGATTTTTTTTAGTATTTCAAGATTTTTTTGTGTGATTTTGGTAAATATATCTGTTGAAATTAGATGTCAGTGTTATTTTCATTTTTGCGTAATTTAGACAATTTGTCCATCGCACCCTCTGCATATGTGAATGTTTATTTTTTTTTCATGGTGTGTGTGTGAAAGAGAAAGAATGAGAGAAAAGGAGAGTGAGAGAGAGGGGGGGAATGTGGGTGAGGAAAAAATTTCTCTGTTTCTAGATGTGGGTTGGACCCATATCTTTTCTTGTTTCTGATGGCTCCAACTAAATTTTCTTGATAAAACTGGCTTCGATATTTTCTTCATGAAATTTAATTTCAGATTCCTTCAAAAATTGTAATTCCCTCTTACTATCATGTTGTTTTACTACTTCTCAAGAACAATTAATTCCCTTATTGTTAAAGACAATGTTTATCTATTTTTTCTTATATTTATGAATTAGTTATACTACCGAAAACTACCCTGACTTCTTCATCTAACAAAATATTCTGTCCCCTTCCGTTAATAATTAAACAGATAAAATAAATATATACAATTTTAAAATCTTGAAATTACATATGCTGTCCACATTTTTTAAATCATCGACCCCTTCATAATATCTATGATCGGGATTTACCCTACTCCCCCACCGGAGTGAGTTGTAACACATGGTCGGTTTTTAACGCGGGGAACCTGAGCGCGTATGCTCAGGCCACTAGTCAAAGATTACCCAGCCCCCACTTACACGGTAACTGGGTACAAAGCTAGACTTAGCTGCTCATTGCTTGTCAAAGCTAGTCATAGCTTGTCTGGTTTACTCTCCGCCCGAAGGCAGAGAGTCCGATCTCCTTAAATGTATGATCGTTATCCATTTTATCCATGATCCCTCAACTCCCGGGTATGTACAAAAACTATCTGTCAGTTAAGTACCATGCGCGATACACGCTTGGGCGATCATGTCTCGAAAGAGACATGACTGACTGGCCAGAAGATTATCCCGCAGTAGGTTGCCATTGCTTTCTGCGGTAGACTGGTTGCCGACCAAGTCTATAGAACCCAATCTGTCCTATTATTTAACCCATAACTGGAGGGAAGAGACGGATTAATATCTTTCCCAAGGGTATTTGTGCGTAAGTGAATGCAAGGAATTCAACTGGAATTCGAACTCGGTTCCCCGATTTCTCGTTCCGAGCCGATATCCATTGCGCAACAACACACATTCTCGTCAGAAACTATATCAATGATAATAATTGTTTATTTAGGGGTAGAAATTCTTTTGGCCTTTTTCTTCATTTACAATTACAAATTTACACTTTTTATTCCTTTTTTTTTTTAGTTTTTCGCCACAAGTAAGGCGATAATGCAATGAAAGTTGAAGAGAATGAGAAAGCTTTAATGAGAAAAGACAAAAAAATAATAGGTACCAAAAATGGAAAAGATGGTGATTGCGTTTAAATTTTGGAAGATTATGCACCCTTGTGCAAATTAATTGAAACAATTACTTTAGTTTCCTTTCTTATAGAGTCAGTTTTTGGAATGACAGGGTGTAGACGCATCAACATTTTTACAAGTGATTGCCTCCCAACTCAAAACCTAAGCACAGAAACGGACATACTTGGATAAACAGTGATCCGTTGTCGGTATATTTATTCAAGTTTCATAACAAGCCGCCAAATTTCAATGATGCGATTTCAAGTATGATTGTATGAAAGTTAATATAAATTTACCGGCACGTGCCCAAGTGGTTAAAAGGCTAACCTTCTAACCACTCGGATATTCTGACCACGAGAATTGACCACATGAATTTCAATTTTTAACATTAGAATTATTTATAACATAAATTATGTGGTGATGTTATATGTGTGTTTCATCCTGCTGTAAATAAATATATTCAGTGTGTGACAAAAATACCTCTCACATTTTAAACTGTCACCAGTGTGGTACGAATGAACTTAGTCAAGTGGCAATAGTGTCTTTACCTATGTTATGTCTTACCAATTTTTATAGCTACCATCAGTTACCATCATAGCTTAGGACGGTACACACAGTGCGTTTTCTGTTGAAGCTCTTTTTTAAAAGACTGGTGAAACTGTAACTGGATGCGCGTTGTGGTGCAGTGGATATAATCTCAGAACGAGAAATCAAAGAACCGAGTTCGAATTCTAGTTGAATTCGTTTCATTCATTTACGTGCAAGTAAGATTGAGAAAGGTATCAATCCGTCTCTTCTCCTTCCTGCTATTGGTTAAGTAGCAGACAGATTGGATTCGGTAGCTTTGGTTGGTAACCAGTCTATCGCAGAAAGTAATAGCAACCTACTTCGGGATAATCTTTTGCCCAGACAGTCATGTCTGTTTTGAGACATGGTCGCCCAACCGTCTATCACGTCCGGCACTTAACTGACTGAAACTGTAATTGCATCACACAGAGATTTTTAGGCTCATTTGATGTTACATCGCAATGATTCTGTTCCGGATAAAAAATCGATATTGCTCGGGGTTGAAAATTTTAGCACTTGAAAGAAAGCCACCTGGAAAACCTCGAAGCGATCTATGTAGGAAAATTTTAGAAATCATTTACAAAAGTGTATCGTAAATAGAGGCCACTATTTGCGGAATGTTATTTTAAAAACCAAAGGAATATAAAATGTAGCCCTTTATTTAAGCAACAAAGAAATATATTTTTTAATTGCAGTTAACTCGGTCTTTTTGTCAACTTTTAAAATGTGGGACGTATTTCTGTCGCACCTTATATAATTGCAGTGGTTAGAACGTTGCGACTGGGTTCGAATCTTTCTATGGCCGGTTTGTCATGGAGTTGACTTTTTGATAATATCATCCTGGTGAGGCACTCTTAAAAATACCTGAAAGAAGAAAAAAAAAACGAAAAAAAAACACCACAGATTGAACCAAGTCTTGTGGGTGAATTTGGGTAGATGGAACACTTCCGAAGTTATCGAGGGTTGTTCTTGCATACAAAGTGACAAGTCATCACGACCGATCACGCCAAATTATGTGCTCTCTCAAAGAAACTGTACCACAAAACAGCTCAGCATAATCTACAGATGAGCTCTGAACAAGTATGAATGTGTCTGATCAAGCCTCTGCAACGGAAATTACCTAGCAAACCCCGAGCAACCAGGTGTACCAGATTTTCAAGCCTTTTGCATTGACCGGGTTTCTTTTAAAAGATGAATTCATTTTTGCGACTTGTTACTTAATTTTTGTTAGCTAAGTCAAATATATAATTAACACTGTATTAGTCCCCGCGGATTTCTTAAAATAAATAGTCCCCCTTGGGTGTTTAGACACCCCAGTACAAAAATGCTTATAGTATCACAATTATGCAAAATATTGTCGTACTGCTGCAAAAATGAGATATCAGGCAATCTCCGTGGCAATACATTAAACCAAAACTTGAGCAGAAGATATAATTATTAAAAAAAATGAAATTAAAATATATTCATTGCATAAAACATACGTTGCAAATTTTAAGTGAAACACACCAGTGCAATAATTGAGAAAAGTTTTATTCATCAAAAATAGCCAACTATAGAAAAATATTACATGAGCTAAACTGATAATTACAGTACTGAGAGTATAATAATAATAATAATAATAATAATAATAATAATAATAATAATAATATCTATCTATCTATCTATCTATCTATCTATATATATATATATATATATATATATATATATATATATATATATATATATATATATATATATATATATATATATTAGTACTAAGAATGTTGGTCAGCCAAACACTCCATGTACTTAATATATAACTTTAAACGTTATTTAATATATATATATATATATATATATATATATATATATAGTAATTTTGTTATTGCAATAGTTTTTAAAGCTTTTTTAATGTCACTACCCTGGCGCCTGAGGCGACCTCCAGAAAGAAGTGCCGATGAAGGAGTATGAAAAACTTATGTTCTTGGTCCTATGTTTGTGAGGGCTTCCCACTTTAAAATTGGCATTGTTCCACATTAAGGTCGAGTATTCTATGTGATAGCGAATATTAGGCACTCTCCTCACAGACGAAGAAGATACTTGAAGGAAAAGAAATGTGGTTCTACAGGAAGATACTGAGAATTCCGTGAACCAAATACGCGAGCTAGTTCTAGAGAAAATGGCAACAAAAAGGACATTTATGATTATGCTTAACATCAGAAAGAAACAGTTGAATTTTTTGGTACACATAATAAGAAAAAAGGGTTGGAAAAATTTGATACTCACAGGAGTGATTAACGATCAGTCAGTCAATTAAGTGCCATACGTGATACACGCTTGGGCGATCATGTCTTTTTCGAGACATGACTGACTGGGCAGAAGATTATCCCGCAGTAGGTTGCCATTGCTTTCTGCGGTAGACTGGTTGCCGACCAAGGCTATAGAACCCAATCTGTCCTGCTATTTAACCCATAAGTGGAAGGAAGAGACGGATTAATACCTTTTCCAAGGGTATTTGCGCGTAAGTGAATACAATGGATTCAACTGGAATTCGAACTCGGCAACCCGGTTTCTCGTTCCGAGCCGATATCCACTGTACCACAACGCACATACTTAAAAAGTTGACAAACGCTGTAATAGATCAGTCAGTTAAGTACCATACGTGATACACGCTTGGGCGATCATGTCTTGAAAGACATGACTGACTGGGCAGAAGATTATCCTGCAGTAGGTTGCCATTGCTTTCTGTGGTAGACTGGTTGCCGACCAAGGCTATAGAACCCAATCTGTCCTGCTATTTAACCCATAACTGGAAGGAAGAGACGGATTAATATCTTTCCCGAGGGTATTTGCGCGTAAGTGAATACAGTGGATTCAACTGGAATTCGAACTCGGCTCCCCGGCTTCTCGTTCCGAGCCGATATCCACTGTACCACAAGGCACATCCAGAGGTCCAAAAGAAAGCAGCGCGAAACTTGCCTGACAGATTTGAGTGAACGGATGGCGGATAAGAGTTTGGGAGAAGTGGCAGTGAGACAAGAAGTTAAGATCTACAAATGAAATTGTGCAGAGCCATGATCGCTAATATCAAGAAGAAGAGGAACAACAACAAAAAGCATGAATATCTATTAGTTAAAGAATATATAATTATTACTCAGAATTTGTTGTGAACCACCAATTAGCATTTTTATTTAAACTGAGGCAGGCATCATATAAGTATTTTTGGGAAGATCGTGCAACGTCAGACACCTCATGCTTTGCGAAAGCATCTCTCTCTTTCTCTAAATTTGAACATCGACAAATGGTGATAAGGTCTAAAGTGTAAATCAATTATGCTATATGGAAGAGTAGTGTAACAGCTATCGATGTGGGAAGTAGAGTCAGCTAAATTGGGTTCGAATTCCGAACTAGTCTATTGCGTTCACTTTCGCACACATGTCTTTTTGAAAGGCATAAATCCGTATCTTCGCCCCTTCACCTCCAGCTATGAGTTTAATAAGAGGGTAGACATAGCTTTATAGCTTTTGGTGACAATGAAGAAAAACTTTAACTTTCTTAACGGTAGGGAAGGCAACAGAAAACTATTCCTGTTGTTCCCAAGCTCCGGAAATACGTATTTTTTGCGATTTTATTGCAATTATAGCACGAGGCCAAGGAGAAGTGGGTTAAAGCTGGTTTTCCTTAGATATTTCAAGCCTAGTTGATCAGATTCACGACCTATTCAACTATTAGAATTGCTTACTCACCAAAAGAACTCGTTCATCTTCTTTCGATCCACCTTTTACCACAATACCACATACTCACAGGAATTCTACTAAAACACTTATCATATAAAAAATTCATCATATGTACAAATACCAGCTCCGAGAATGACTGATAAAAACATTCCCTCCCGTAAGATGCATGTTGGGATTTCTTCCCAACCAATAAAAAAATGGAAATCTTCTCGGTCTCATCCGCCATATTTTTGTTTTTCTTGTTTTGACATCAGAAAGATGTCAAAACTTGACTCTATTCTTTCTGCGTGTGAACGCAATTCTTACTTTGTGAACTTTTTGACTTATTACTGTTTGTTTATCTAGTTTTGACTTGCATATATGTTGTTTGCTTAGTACTATTTTGTCCGGTTCCTCTCCTTTCTATTTACTGAGAACTTTGTCAACTTTGTTGAGAATTTTGTCAATTACACTTAATCACGGCCAATTACTTCACCGCTCCAAAATTCTTTCCTAAAAATTTGTAGCAATTCGCAAATGAAGAAACATCTGTGGAGATCGTCTACGTTAAGAATGGACACGATAATGAAAAATAAAATGCATATTCCGATATGAATGTGACAATTGACATAAATCAGTGCCTATGAATTTGTTGTTAATTTCAGTTTTCGCGCCGAAGACGAGTAATTTCATATGTAGAATCGAATTTGCGTTATGAACTGCTACAAAGCAAATGTTTGAGAGGATGTGTCTGCATGTGCGGTTTGTTGTTGTCTGTGTATAGGTACATTTCAATGTGCTACTATAAGGTTTGGGGCGGGAGAAAAATTCCCCTAATACCGAGTTTCTACTGTTATTATGTAAATAGTGCATTAAGTACAATTCTCTTTGTGAGAGCGAACATTTGGCTAACAAAGACCACCGCTAATACAGGGATGCGACAAAAGTCCGTACTATATTCAATATGTTCGCACATTTTAAATTCTGTAAACTTTGAGGTAGTATTTATTGGTATATGCGTGTGTATTTGTGTACAACTTTCTCCTTCCTTCTGTTTACACACACACACACACACACACACACACACACACACACACACACATATATATATATATATAAAACTATATATTTTTCTAAACATATACTGTTAAATATAAGAGACAATGAATGTCTATTATGTTTAATCATGAGCTGTTCTAAACACCGTATTTTGGCTTTAATTTCAGGTGAAAATAAAGACAAAAATTCTCCAACATTTGGATAATTTTTTATTACGTTGGTTCTAAGCTTTCGGCTCATATGAGCCATCTTTAGAGAGGTTGCAGGGACGTTAATATAAAAACACCCACCATCAAAGACGATTTTATCTTGTGTTGACGCAAAACTTTGCTAAGCAACGATAACAGTTATCAAATAGCAAACGCAGTTCGTAAATTTGTAATGCGATTCTATGACGTACACCGAGTGAGAGCCCGAAATGTCAACAGAACCATATATTTAAATGCAATGTAATGTGTTATGGCCAAATTTAAACGTGATTTTATTAAGTGTGGGTTGTTTAGAGCCGAAAGCTTAGAGCCAACTTAATAAAAAATTATCCAAATGTTGGAGTATTTTTGTTTTTATTTTCACCTGAAATTAAAGCCAAAATACGATGTTTAGAACGGCCCATGATTAACATAATAGACATTCATCGTCTCTTATATTTAACAGTATATGTTTAGAAAATTATCTGCTGCCGTGATAACTATGTATATATATACATATAGTCATCCGCAGACAGATCTGTTTCGCTGTATCACAGATCATCAGTACGGTCAGACATACGATTGCTTTTAACCCAGGACTGAAAACCGACCGAATTGGCATCAGTAGGCGATTCTACCTCTGAGCTATGGGCGCTCGGTAGAAGGAAATAAACTTTTTAACGTGTACATTATCATTATACACAAGCCCAATAGCTGATAGTGTTCTAATTCATTGATGAATGAACGATGCGTATATATATATATATATATATATATAGTTATTATTATTTTTATTGTTATAATAATAGCATACTGCAACTCAAAAGCTACTAAGTTTCGATGTTTAATACAGCATCATCAGGCAGTAAAAAAAACTGCCTGATGATGGTGTATTGAACACCGAAGCTTAATAACTCTTGAGTTGCAGTATGCTATTATTATAACAACAATAATATCTATATACCTATAGCCTACTTGTGTATTGAGCACTTGTTATAAAAAGTAAATATTAAACTGGGGCATATATATATACATTAGTTTAAACCACTTATATACATTAATGTATATTTCGGCAGTAATAATTCTTGTAGACAGGTTTCGTTGTATATATATATATATATATATATACATATATATATATATATATATACATCCACACACCACACACACACACACACACACACACACACACACACACACACACACACACACTTAAACAGACACTAGATTTCTTCTACATTTAATATTCATCCATTGCTTTACCACACATGACACGTATCTGACCAATGAAACCATACCTCAATCAACATACTGTCTCTTAGATTTTAAATCATTCGTCTTTAATGAATCTCTGAAGAAGCTTGTTAAAGTGAAACATGTTAGATTAAAGACACATTTTTCCAACTTGTTCTTTACTTATTCTGTGTGTGTGTGTGTGTGTGTGTGTGTGTGTGTGTGTGTGTGTGTGTGTGTGTGTGTGGAACTTGAATTCTCCTTTGTAATTTGTAGGACGGTACTTTCTTCTTCAAAGGCGGGCGCAAGTTCGATCCCTGCTGGAAATTAAATTATTAAAATTTCTATAACTAGTAAATCGAGCGACGTCATACCCACTGTTTAAAAATATTAATGAAAAGGTGTATCTCTTTCAAATGCGATTATTTTCTGTAATAAAGTTTAAAATAATACACACATACACACACACACACACACATATATCACATTGTACAAGTAGAATGTTTTTCACGTTACATACAACATATCTTCTTTACCCACAGAAACACACATACATATGTACATATACACGTGGACATGAAATCAACGCTAAATGATTTTTACGCCCCAAGCAATATAGTTGGAACATCACTTGAGGCGTGAAACAGACTGTCACCAGGTAGTCTTACTGCGAAGTGAGCCCACGTG
>JBBBDQ010001461.1:1950000-1955000 GCA_037127315.1 Ascarosepion bandense | reverse complement strand
GTGTGTGTGTGATTGAGTGTGTGTCTGAGTAAGTATCCGTAAGAATGCACGATGCCATCTATCTCTTTATCTATCTGGCACAATTCCTTCCTTCCTTCCTTCCTTCCTTCCTTCCTTCCTATCTATCTATCTATCTATCTATCTATCTATCTATCTATCTATCACTGTTTCATCATTATCTATCTATCTATCTATCTATCTATCTATCTATCTATCTATCTATCCTATCACTGTCTCATCATTATCTATCTATCTATCTATCTATCTATCTATCACTGTTTCATCATTATCTATCTATCTATCTATCTATCTATCTATCTCTCACTATCTCTCATCATTATCTATCTATCTATCTATCTATCTATCTATCTATCTATCTATCTATCTATCTATCACTTTTCATGTTTCATCATTATCTATCTATCTATCTATCTATCTATCTATCTATCTATCTATCTATCTCTCACTGTCTCATTCTTATCTATCTATCTATCTATCTATCTATCACTGTTTCATCATTATCTATCTATCTATCTATCTATCTATCTATCTATCTATCTTCTACTCTATCTCTCACTGTCTCATCATTATCTATCTATCTATCTATCTATCTATCTATCTATCTATCTATCTGTTTCATCATTATCTATCTATCTATCTATCTATCTATCTATCTATCTATCTATCTGTCAGAATTTGTTCCTATCCATCGTATTTTTTGCCAATTGACAAACCACTTAATTAACCATTGTTCTGACTCTTGGTCGAGATAGTTCCCTATTTTTCCTTGGGCCATTATATAACTCATATAACCACCCTGGATTTCGGATGCTGCTTTTCGAGGTAGGCATGACCTCATCCCTTTGAAGTTTGATGTCCATCAATCTTCGCATGCCACCATTGCTAATTTGATTTTCTAAACTGCGTATCAACACGGAAATAAAATTCTTTTTCATTTACTTATTCTGATAATAAAGACAACCTTCTTTCAGCCTGTGGCTAGCACAAATTATTCACATCATTTTTTAATGTATAAATCCGACAAAAGCAGAATTCAAAATTATAAATTGTTTTTTCCACTCATATTTGGTAGAAACCATCGAATTTTCCTCAAATTAATAATAAAATAGATAAGTAACTAAATAAATGATTTATAAAAATAAAATATTTGGCATTTAAAAATAGCTTACAATCAACGACAATCTGTTATACCGATTTGTAATTGAAAGAGAAAGTATTTTTACTTAAACAAGAGCGTTTCATTAGCTTGTAAATGCATATTGTAATTCTTAAATTCCGAAATTTGATGGTGTGGGACGATAATCCAAGGAATTTAAGTTTGAATATTTATCAATGTTTTTTAATTGTTTCTTTTATATATAAATTTTCAGTATTTATAAAATATTTTCAGTATTTATAAAATATGTTCAATATTTATAAAATATTTTCAGTATTTATAAAATATTTTCAGTATTTATAAAATATTTTCAGTATTTAAATCTTTAACACAATTTTAAAAAGAGATATTCCAAGAAACTGCGAAATATTTGGACATCGTATTATTTTCGGCATCGTATTATTTTACTAACTTTTAATGTTTGTTTCAATTATAAAATTATAAAACTCTAATTTTTCCAGTTAAATCTAGCGAAAAAGTGATTATTAGGCTTCCCGTTTTTGTTTTTTTTTTTTTCAGTTTAATTAATAGTTTTCCAATTTGCGTGACTTCATTTCCCATTACAATAACGATATATCTATTTTACTTGATGGTCTAATTTTTCTGATTAGCATGTAGCTATAGGTATTGTTTCTTTTCTGATATTTCCAGGAGCGATATCTATTGTAGTCTATGTCTTTAATTCTAGTTTTGGAAATATCTTTATTTAAGAATGTCTCTAGTCGCTTTATGGTCTCCAAAAGCATTTTCTACATTGAATTGCTTAGAACTGCTTGAACAATTTCACTCTCATTATCTGTTGTTTTCGAGAGATTAATAGAATATGATGAAAAATTGTAAATATAGTCGTGATTAAGCAACTACCATAAAAGAATGCAGGTTTATTATTTTTTTAGATGAAAATGGTTTGATGTAACGCATGGTAACTTAAAATTTGTTGGGGACTCTCTGGCGATAAGATGTGTTGTGAACCAGATAACCATCCAAAATTAGGATCTATCTATCTATCTATCTATCTATCTATCTATCTATCTATCTATCTATCTATCTATCTCTTTTCATTATCTGTCTATTTAGCTATACGAATCAGATTACGTGGCTTCCGTAACTCTCTCTCTCTCTCTTTCTGCGTGTGTGTGGCTGTATTGAAGACGAGATAGATAGATAGATAGATAGATAGATAGATAGAGAGAGAGAGAGAGAGAGAGAGACAGAGACAGAGACAGAGACAGAGTGAGAGATCTGAAAACAGTGAGACATTTCAATTTAAATGAGATACATACAAACTATGTATATATTTCTCAATCTGTCTCTTTCATCTATATGGCTATCAAGTTCTCTACGAAAGTACCTGTGTAAACATATACTTACTGATAGCTACCTAGCTAGCTAGCTAGCTAGATACATAGATAGATAGTGACTGTTTGAGGCAGATTTAGATGGACGGTAAGTATCTATCTGGCTAACTGTCTCTCTACTTTTACAATCTCTCTCTTTAAAATCTCTCTGTCTGCCTGTCTCTCTCTGTGTCTCTTCTCTCTTTCTCTCTCTCTCTCTCTCTCTCTCTCTCTCTCTCTCTCTATATATATATATATATATATATATATTTAAGGAATCTCTCTCTGTCTCTATATATATATATCTTTTGAAAATCAATCAATCTATCTATCTATCTATCTATCTATCTATCTAAGTCTGTTTATTATCTATCTATCTATCTATCTATCTATCTATCTATCTATCTAAGTCTGTTTATCTATCTATTTTAGTCTATCTATCTATCTATCTATCTATCTATCTATCTATCTAAGTCTGTTTATCTATCTATCTATCTATCTATCTATCTATCTATCTATCTATCTAAGTCTGTTTATCTATCTATCTATCTATCTATCTATCTATCTATCTATCTATCTATCTCATTCTCCCATGTCTGTCTGTTCTTCCCTTTGGTATCACAATTTTGACACAATGACACCAAAAGTGGGTGTGCTAAACTGCAGATGCTACTTGTTCAGCCCGACTTTTCACCGACAGAACATGCCTCACAATCAAAGTGGGTGGATGAGAAGCATGGAGCCTAGTATCGCTTGAATAAAGACCCTAGAATTCGATATTGCGTGGGTGGGTCTAATAATTGGTGGGGTACGTTCAGAACGTTATAATTCGGGTGGTACATTGGATAAGAAACGTCGTTAGTATGAGTTATTTGTTAGGGGGTGGAGTAAGTAGATTCGACAGTAAGGTGGGCTACGGTAAAATACGGGGTAACTGGTTTGCTGCATTAGGGAGGGTGGGGCACTGTAGGTAGGTAGAATGGGCGGTAAAAATCGGTAACGTTAGGGGAGGGGAAGTGAAACGTTATGGTAGAAATGGTTTCAAAGGTGTTAAGAAAGTACATTCACTGAGTACCTGTTTAAACACACCAACACACAACAACATGCACGCATATATATATATATATATATATACGTGCCTATTATATATATATATATATATATATATATAAAGAGAGAAAGACAGAGAGAGAGAGAGAGAGAGAGAGAGAGAGAGAGACTAAGGGAATAAGTAAATTCCACCGTGATATATACGAACAGATTGATACTTAAATATATACCTAACATTCATTCACCTTATATACACTTATATATATCTTTCATATATCTCTTATTTACCCTCTCTGTTTCCATATATATGCAATATACATCTCTCACTCTCTCTCTCTCTCTCTCGTATTCACTCTTTTTATATATCTATACATATCTACTATGTATCTCTCGCGTATTCATCCTCTCTCTATATACATACATTTCTCACCTCTATTGCCCAGCTCATTATTTTCATACGTATCTACCATACAGCTCTCTCTCTCTCTCTCTTTCTCGCATTCACCATCTCCATGTATCTATACATATCTATACATCTCTCACTCTCTTTTGTATTTACTCTGCCAGTGTATTCATGCATGGCTACCATACATCTCACACTTGCATACTCTCTCTCTCTATGTATTTTGACACATCTACGTTATATCTCTCTTGTATTAAAATTGTAAAATTCAGAGTTGTATGGTACATAGATATGCTTCCATACCTACGCACCATACAGCTCTAATTTATTCTTCACACTAACTCGTATTTTTCTCTCTGCTTTTCACGCACACTACCTATCCATACATATCAAACACACACTCTCTCTCTCTCTCTCTATATATATATATATATATCTCGTATTTAATCTCTCTGTCTGCCATACATCACTCTCATTTTCTCCCCTTCTGCTTCCCACACGCGCGAGCACGTTTCTTAGTCCAAGTAGACCGCTGCCTTAAACCAGAGTACACTAACTGGTTCGTGATATGAGAGCCTAACCCATCGACCCCTGTTGTCAGCACTCCACTCCAAAATTATTTATTTCCAGCCAAAGCTTTTTCGAAGGTTTAAAGTTTCTTTTATTCGACACCCGTCTGTCCGGCAATCTACCTTACGAGGATACGCTTGGGTGGAGACATGCGTGCGTGCAGATCTGCGCCTCCAGAGAGGCGCGGACGAGAAATAAATATTCCCGACAATTAAATTTTAACTCGGTGATGATATAAAGTATTTCGTACATCAGAAATACCCCCATTCTATCTATCTATCTATCTATCTATCTATCTATCTATCTATCTATATATATATATATATATATATATATATATATATATATATAAAATATGTGAAAAAGAAACATTTTCTCATGCACTCTCTAAATCTATATATATATCAAAGTCTATTTATATTTATGTTAGTCTGTATGTATGTGTGTATTTATGTATGTATGT
>JBBBDQ010001461.1:1945000-1947500 GCA_037127315.1 Ascarosepion bandense | reverse complement strand
ATATATATATATATATATATATATATATATATATATATATATGTGTGTGTGTGTGTGTGTGTGTGTGTGTGTGTGTGTATGTGTGGGCAGCAAAATGTCTTCATATAATATTGTTCCTATTTATTTGTATTTTAATCATGTTAAATTCTCTGATTGACTTCTTAATGTTGATATTAAACTCATGAAGGAAGGCGCCGTATTTTTTCGTTTGTTTTATTTTCCCAAGTACTTTCAATCTCATCCAAGATCATCTTTGGAAGGAATTGCTATGACAAAAATTAATGTAATTGATATTTGTGTATATACCTAAGATGAGGTAGTATTTACACTATTTACATTATTTTGAGTATTGTCCTCATCTTTGTTGCTATAATTTGTATGACGTTTCGGCTGTTGTACGTTCCGCACCTAAAGAAGGCCGGAGTGTACAACGTCCGAAACGTCGTACAAACCATGGCAACCAAGATAAGTACAATAGTCCCAATAATGTAAATAATGTAGCCGATAGATTTAATAATTTTAAATACGCATGGACGCGCTCTGTTATTATTCATTTTAAAAATTAACTGTTAAAGCTGATGTTTTTTTTTGTTTTTGTTTTTTGTTTTTACCTAAGGGAGGTAACATTAATTTATACTGATAATTTTTATATAATTTTGAAAACATTACTTTTATATTAAAGTCATCTGTTTTAATCATTATAATTTTAAAAACGTTGCTATTATAGGCATTTTTAAAATTGTTGCTATACTCATAACTAACCTTATTTAGTGTCGATTGTATGTTTCTTATATAGAGGGTCTCGAAAATTTGAAGTTTTTGTTTTCATAGGCCTAAACTTCCGATTTACCATGAAATAATGTGTCTGCCTTAATTTTTCTTATATATATATATATATATATATATATATATATATATATATATATATTGTCATCCGCAGGCAGATCTGTTTCGCCGTATCACAGCTCATCAGTACGGTTAGACTCCGATTGCTTTCTTACCCGGGATTAGATAGATAGATAGATAGATAGATAGATAGATAGATAGATAGATAGATAGATAGATAAATAGATAGATAGATAGATATGAACACATTCTGACAGACAGACAGACAGACAGACAGACAGATAGATAGATAGATAGATAGATAGATAGATAGATAGATAGATAGTGTTGAAGTAAAATATCTTTCTGACTAATATAAATGTATAAATAATTTGAGCGAATACACTTACACACATCCACACATCCACACACACACACTCACACACGCGCTAGCACGTAGGTATTTTAATAAGTCAGTAATTTATTTCATTAACTTATATTTATTTTTACATATAATATCCTTTCTGTCAATGCACTTAATCCAACATTTATTAATTATTTATTAATCACATTAACATTTCACTTCTGAATTAATTTGATAATCATGTCCATTTTACAGACTTATTGATCTGCTTTCGTCTGTATAAGAAATGACGCACTTATTGTGTCTGTAAAATTTACAGTGTAAATTGTATTTGTTACATATACGAAAGCTGTATGTAAATAACTGTAACGAAAAACGTGAGTTGCCAGTTGTTGGATAGTAATTTTTATAACTCCTTATAATTAACAACGGATTGCCCAGACTAATATACTGTTGTTGTTTTTTATCACAATTTTTAAATGGTATCTTTGACTTTAAACATATTTTTTAGATTGGGGTGAGTGTTATTTATATAGGCGAAGGAATTTTTGTTAACGAATGGCAATAAAATGTTTAAATGTAATCTAAGCACTTTCACGGAGCTGATAAGCTTTGTAAAAGACATTATTCACAACCGAAGAGTTATTAGGACATACTGAGCACATCTTAGTGTGGCACAAGCCCAAAAACTTTGCGTCAAAAAGCTAACTTTTTCCTGATTTCGGCTATGATCAAGAAACGAATAACGAACACTTTGATTCGTAAATATATGTCATATTGTGAGAAACGTTCTAGAAATTTATTTCTGGTTACCCCCTTCTTCGTGCTCTGTCTCAAGTTCATATTTGAAAAGAATCTAAATATTTAATTGTTATGGTTGCTACAATTTGTACGCTTAGGATTTTCAAGTCCCCCAACATTTGTAGCAAAAGACCTCACAAATCACCATTTCTTTCGAAGTACTACTTAATATTAGGGAACTGCTCACAAAAGGTTGCGACACAAGACCATACTACATTCGGTTCACGTGTGATTCAAATTACACAGATTTCAAAGTAATACCGATGTACTGTATTGTGTACTAAAAAGTTCTAAGACACGTCGCACTTCCCATAGTTTGACCAAATATAATTTTTATTATTTATTTATGTTATTTAAGCGTCTTGGTCGGTTCAAGGACTTTTCAGCGGCTTTTTTCAAGGCCTGTGTTGAGAGTGCCATCAGTCATTAATTTGTTCTAAGTTATCTACCAAGTAAAATCTTTTTTCGTTGTTTTATTTTCTTAATTTATTAGATAATAGTTTCCGACAT
>JBBBDQ010001461.1:1932500-1940000 GCA_037127315.1 Ascarosepion bandense | reverse complement strand
ACTAACATACATACGTATCCATACTGATGGCATATGCGATAAGGCACATACGATAGATAGATAGATAGATAGATAGATAGATAGATAGATAGATATACTGATGGCATATGCGATAAGGCACCTACGATAGATAGATAGATAGATAGATAGATAGATAGATATACTGATGGCATATGCGATAAGGCACATACGATAGATAGATAGATAGATAGATAGATAGATAGATATCTATACTGATGGCATATGCGATAAGGCACCTACGATAGATAGATAGATAGATAGATAGATAGATAGATAGATAGATAGATAGATATGATATCTATACTGATGGCATATGCGATAAGGCACCTACGATAGATAGATAGATAGATAGATAGATAGATAGATAGATAGATACTGATAGGATATTTATACTGATAGGCATATGCTAGATAAGGCACCTACGATAGATAGATAGATAGATAGATAGATAGATAGATAGATAGATAGATAGATATACCATACTGACGCATATGCAGCAAGGCACCTATAGGGATGCGGTTAGGAAACTTGTCTTGGAAAGTCTAAAAACTTTAGTTTAGGGCTGTGCGTTTCATTTTCTCTAATAGCTCTAAAACTGTGGTCTTTTACCAGATTAACATTAATAAATAAATAAATATATACCTGCTTTATGCGATTTCAAGTATTTAAACTAAACAGGTTTTGCATCACTCTGTTGCGATTAGTTTAATATGCAGTCAATATTTCGTAAAAACATGTCTTTCCTCATTACTATCAGTTTTACAATACAAATGGATCACAATATTAATATGGTTAGCATTAATGATAACAGAAATAAAAGATTTTCACGTGTTTTGAAATATATACTTTTTAATCATTGCTGTAATCTTTTTTTCTTTTTTTTTTTTTTGTTGTGTGGCTGGGTTGGTTTTTCACCTCCCGCTTTCGTGAACATATTGAAACAAACCATTATAACAAAGATACTGCCACCTGGTGTCACCAGTGCAAGAGAAATAACTCCACTAAAGCACAAGGGTACAAACAAAATATACAAATACAATACAGCGTACCATATATATATATATATATATATATATATATATATATATATATTATACGTCTATGGCATGAGTCGGTGTTTCATGCGTTCTGCAATCATCAGGTGCCTATTTCAAACTGACAATAATATGCATATTTATTAATATATATATATATTAATAAATATATTATTAAATATAAATATACATATATATATAATACACAAATATATGTATACATAATACAGCTGTTCATACATTGAGTACTGTTTTATTAACACCTGAATAATAATACTATACATTAATTTTGTCTTTATATTCAACTGAAATTAATGCCAAAATACTATGTTTAAAATGGCTCATGATTAAACATAATAGACATTCATTTTTGGTTATATTTAACAATATATGTTTAGAAAATTATCTGCTGCCTTGATACGCTATATATATATATCTGATATGTTGAAAATGGCTATTTCCCCGCTAAATTTCATCTGAATTTACAAATAAATAAATAAATAAATATCTGTGTGTGTGTGTGTGTGTGTGTGTGTGTGTGTGTGTGTGTGTGTGTGTGTATTTAGGCAGCAAATTCTCTTTTAGACATGTCAGATTAAATAAATTGCACACACTATGTCTGCTTATTTTAATAAAATCCGTTCGTACTCATGGATAATCTTTCGTGTGTTATAATTGATAGATGTAAGAAATGCGCTGTAACTTTTACAGATGATTTTATTATCCATTTCTCGATGTTCCCAAGTACTTTCAATCTCCTTTCGAGATCATCTTCAGGGGTGTAAGTTGTGGTAACAAATATAACCGCAAAACTATGTTGCTAAAAATTACTGTAAATATATATGTGTGTGTGTGTGTATGTGCTCGCCCGCCTTTGTCTGTGTATTTAAAAAAGAATGTGAGAGAGCGTATTGTTTGTATATTGGGAACTACAAAAACCTGCTGGAGGGCACATCTTCTTTATTAAGATTCACAAATGCACAAGCCGGCAGATGTAATTCACAATGCTTAAAACACGGGGTGTCTATTCTGATACGCATATCCACTAAAATATAAGGTTTTTTTTTATTTTTAATCGTATCACTCCGAGCAAGGCGGTAACGCCACTGATGTGCAGGGGGCTACGTAATAGTGAAAAGATTGGAAAAGAGAAAGCCAGAAACCACATCCTAAACAGGGAACAAGGGATGAGCCTCTTAACCTGTTCAATAGACGTGGGTGGAGTGTGAACCGGGCGATAGATAGATCTATCTACGCCAATTGAAAAAAAAAAAAAAAAAAAAAGGTGAGAAGTTTGGAAAGGAGAAAGCCGGAAAAAAATAGTGTAATACAGTATATCAATATCCAAGAGTTCGCAAGCCGGTAGATGAAATAAAAAAAATGTTTAAAATAAACAAAAATACAGGTATCCAGTAAAATAACTTTTGAAGTAAAAGGTGTAACTATGTCGGATTAAAAAGTAAAATCCATTAATTCTCTGAGCGAGTGAGTGTGCGTCAAAGGCAATATAGAACGTTACTTTACCGTGAAGCGCTTCGTAGCTGAGCGGTAAAAGCACGTCGTGTCAAACAGCGGTTTCTCTTTCAAAGGGACGCAGATTCGAATTCAATTAAAATAAACGATGTGTCTACTCACATAGGGGTATCAACAAAAATATCAATTGAAACAGGTTTTTTATTTTCATATATATATATATATATATATATATATATATATATATATATATATATATGGTAATTATTATTATTATTATTATTATTATTACATACTGTAACTTGATAGCTATAAAGTTAAATAATAATTATCATATATTTATGCTCTACGTCTGTATTGAGCATTTTTAAAGTAAATATTTAACTGTGGAATATACTTCAATTAGTAACTATTACTCATATATATATATATATATATATATATATATATATATATATATATATATATATATATATAGGCAGCAACCTTTATTTTAAACGTCTTTCATTAAATACGGCAGACGAAGAAGATGTACTAATTTTTTTCAACCTCCTTACGTGTTGCCGTTTTGTAGAAGTTAGAGCATTCAGAAATTTTCCAAAATTTTATTGTTCCAAGCGCTTTCGGCCACTTCTTGAAACATTTTCAAAGTGGTTTCGGTTTTGGTCTTATTAGTCTTTCTTCATATATATATATATATATATATATTGATTTGTTAGTTTTTGGTTATAAATTAGAACAGTACACAGTTGTATTAAAAAGTGTTCAATACAATTATATTGTAGAACTTTTTTTTTTTAAATTTGGAAATGAGTTTTTCGCGACCTAGGTTTCTATATTTCGGTGCCTTCAAGCGATTTACAATAATATATATATTATATATATATATAAAGAGAGAGGTAGAGGTAGTGGGCTGTAGATGCAAAACATGCAGTTGAACGTTTTTGTCCTTAGCACCTTTAATCTCTCTCAGACAATTCATATCTATTTATTTTGGTTGATAATTTTAAACGAAACACTTCTCTGTTAGATATTGTCTATACTTGAGTAGTGACGTTTTTTAATTGAGTTCGCCCTATGCAAGGCAATAAAGCGACTAAGACACAAAAAAAGGGTTCTTGGGTGTGGAAGAATTAGAAGAACTAAACAGTAAATACTTATTCATTGTAAGTAATTTATTTTCATTTTATGTTCCTAGAAATGAGTTGAATAAAAAATAAAATCCACATCATCGAAAGCTTTCGAAAAAAAATTAACCTTATTTACTAGCACGTTACATGTGTATAAAATTAATACACGCTACAATGTATTTATTTAGGAAAAAAAACTGTATGCATGGCATATACCAGTGAATTAAAAAATTGCCGATTACCGAACATTATCTAATAGCCGAACAAATCGTGAATTCTATATGTGAGATTATTTCCTGTTTATACAAAATAGTCGTTGACAGTGATCACGATTGCGTAGCAAATTTTCAATTGTGTATGGGGCTTAAGTGAACAGTTATGAGCAACTTTCTTAAAAGTTGTTAATATTTCTTTCCGTACACGGATAAAACAAAACTGGTGGTTGCTGCTTGCCGGATATTCGCGCTGAAATAATATTCTTCGAGAAACGGTTCAAACACTGGAAAACTTAAAAGGCTTTAACGGTTATAAATTTTCTGACTATCGAAAAATTGATTGACAATGATCATCCGTCGTTTTGGTAACTTCAAATCCAATGATAAACCTTTTCTTTCTTTAGCTTAAGTTTATTTTTTTTATACAGAAACAATTAATTCACTTTTTAAATTTGTTAACAAACTTACGGGTCACTAAAGAAAGAAGGAATCTTTAGTGGCCGTACATCGATAATAAATCTTTGAAGATTAGAAAAAAAAAAAATCAAAAATAAAACAAATCATATCATTGTATTATCAAATCCAGGATGAATTTTATCAAAGTGTTCAGTAATCAGCTTGTACAATAACCAGCAAGATTACGCTCTTAAAATTAATGTCTGTCTTTCTTTCCCGTGCTATTTTATCATAAAATATCACGATAGATAGATAGATAGATAGATAGATAGATAGATAGATAGATAGATAGATAATTTTTTTTATATGAAAATTTTTTTAGATATGAATAGAGTAAGTAGATAGATATAGATAGATAGATAGATAGATAGATAGATATTTTTTTATCTTTTTTTATCTATCTATCTATCTATCTATCTATCTATCTATCTATCTACTTACTCTTACATATCTATCTATCTGCTTACTCTATTCATATCTATCTATCTATCTATCTATCTATCTATCTAAAAAAATCTATCTACTTACTCTATTCATATCTATCTATCTATCTATCTATCTATCTATCTATCTATCTATCTACTTACTCTATTCATATCTATCTATCTGCTTACTCTATTCATATCTATCTATCTATCTATCTACTTACTCTATTCATATCTATCTATCTGCTTACTCTATTCATATCTATCTATCTATCTATCTATCTATCTATCTACCTGCTCTATTCATATCTATCTATCTATCTATCTATCTATCTATCTATCTATCTCTCAAAACTTAGTTTGCTTATCTATCTATCTATCTATCTATCTATCTATCTATCTATCTATCTATCTATCTATCTCTACTCTATTCTATCTATCTATCTATCTATCTATCTATCTACGAACCTGCTCTATTCATATCTATCTATCTATCTATCTATCTATCTATCTATCTATCTATCTATCTATCTATCTATCAAAGCTTAGTTTGCTTATCTATCTATCTATCTATCTATCTATCTATCTATCTATCTATCTATCTATCTAAAAAAATCTATCTACTTACTCTATTCATATCTATCTATCTATCTATCTATCTATCTATCTACTTACTCTATTCATATCTATCTATCTGCTTACTCTATTCATATCTATCTATCTATCTATCTATCTACTTACTCTATTCATATCTATCTATCTGCTTACTCTATTCATATCTATCTATCTATCTATCTATCTATCTATCTATCTATCTATCTATCTACCTGCTCTATTCATATCTATCTATCTATCTATCTATCTATCTATCTATCTATCTATCTCTCAAAACTTAGTTTGCTTATCTATCTATCTATCTATCTATCTATCTATCTATCTATCTATCTATCTATCTACTACTTCTATTCATATCTATCTATCTATCTATCTATCTATCTATCTATCTATCTATCTATCTATCCTACCAACCTGCTCTATTCATATCTATCTATCTATCTATCTATCTATCTATCTATCTATCAAAGCTTAGTTTGCTTATCTATCTATCTATCTATCTATCTATCTATCTATCTATCTATCTGTCTATCTGTCTGTCTATCTGTCTACTTACTCTATTCATATCTATCTATCTATCTATCTATCTATCTATCTATCTATCTATCTACTTACTCTATTCATATCTATCTATCTGCTTACTCTATTCATATCTATCTATCTATCTATCTATCTATCTATCTATCTATCTATCTACCAACCTGCTCTATTCATATCTATCTATCTATCTATCTATCTATCTATCTATCTATCGTACGTACGTACGTACGTACGTACGTACGTACGTACGTACGCGCAGACAGACACAATTATAAACATGTATTCCTCGTATTAACTATAGAAACGTTTGAACGTTTACATAACAGTTAATGTGTGAACGTGGAACACTTTCGAAGAGCAGATACACGTAGAAGAGAAATATAATATTCTTCAAACTCTCTCTAGTGTTACCCGCAATATCTTCACAAATCGATCAACGAAATCTACTTCATCCTTCGTAATACTTCCCCTCTCTTTCTCTCCCTTAAAACAAATTCTTCTATAGTTCCTTCTTGTGTAATGTTTAAATGTTTTACTTCCACCCCTCTTCGTTATTCATTATCCCGATTAGCCGCCATTCCGTCCCTTTCACTTTAAGTCCTTTTTCTTATTATTCTTCATTGATTCTTTTTAATTCAGTCTTTTCTTCATATCTTTTGTTAGAAACTTTCTTTTACTTTTCCAGCAACGTGTTCTCGATCGACCATTTCCTCATTTTATTACTTATATTTAAAAAAGAAAAACACATCTTTAAACGCTTCTTCTTTTTTGATTTTGCCTTGAAAAAGTCGCATGTCGGAATTTTCATTTATTTTGGATACCTCCCCGCCCCCGAAAAAAAAACGCAAATACTAGCGATCGTGGGTATTCTTTTTGGTCAAAAATTAATGAAAGCCAATGTAAATAAATATAACAACCTTTCGCTATTGCTGTTAAATTCCTCATCATAATGGTTTGTCTCGTGATGGCATTATCACAGCATAAGACAACTAACAACTATGACATTGCCCTTTGCGATCTTTATTGACCCCTGGGTTTACATGTGCAGCTTCTTTTTGATAATTATTATTGATTGATTATTGCTAATTACAGTTAAAAAACATGTAAGAGCCGAATTCGTTTTTTATTCACTTACATCTCATAACCCCCCCCCCCCAAAAAAAAAAAAAAACATACGACAATCCATAACTTAACGGCTCCGTTTAGGAACGTAACCTGAATGATCTTATTGCATTCAGTAACTATGCAAAACTCCATTAAAAAGAAAATTAATACTACAAAAAACGCTTCTCATGCAACACATTACAGAAAAGAAAAAAAAAATATATTATTAATCTTCGTTACCGCGGAAAATTACGACCCTCTTGAAAGTGGTAAAAATAATAGCGGAAAGCGCTCTGTAAAATCAACAGAGACACTTTCTCCACGCACTTATTTATAAAAGAAAAAAAAAAAAAAGAAAGAAAGAAAACTTGGAAAACTTGTAAGGACACTAGAAAAATTGAATAGAATCTTACTAGATATTCTTTGTCCGTGATATTTAACGGATCATGTATAACATAATAATTGCTGCACACACACACACACACAC
>JBBBDQ010001461.1:1895000-1920000 GCA_037127315.1 Ascarosepion bandense | reverse complement strand
TTATTGCTAAAACCATTATTATCTTCAAAAATAAAATAAAATTGCATTCATGATATTTAGATTTCAGTATTAATTAATTTGTTGAAGTTGATATACTGCTAAACAGAAAAAACTCAACCAACCATTAAGAAATGCTTTGTAAATTTTATTTTTTCCAATTTCGTCCCAAGCAAGGCATGACTACCACAAGTGTGCAGGAAGTTGATAGAAAAGACTAGGTACATGGGTTATTGAAGAAAGGATAAAAGATGAACGGGATTCAAGAAGATAGAAAGTGGCAGTTTATGTTACATTCAGATTTTTGGAGATTGTATCTACCAGGAAAGATAGATAGATATGAATTGATTGAAATAGATAGATAGATAGATAGATAGATAGATAGATAGATAGATAGATAGATAGATATGAACAGACTCACATATCTTTCTTTTAGGCTGCTCCAAAACTATTTTCATTTTTAATGTGGATTTTTAAAAACTTATGTAATTATATCGCATGCTGTCTTTGGATGTTCCTCATTTTTACGGACCTTTACTCAAGATCTTATATTATGTTCATGCCTAATGACTATTTATCAAACTACATTATGCAGAAGGGAGTTGCACAGGTAGGAAGTGTGAAAAAAGAAACAGTTAGAGTAGAAGTGCTGGTTACATTTAACTATTTCTATGGTAAAAAGGTGGTATCTAGATGCCAATCTAGTAACATGTTTAATTTCACATGGACAGGGCACCAGGAAAGAAAGCTCATCAGAGCTGTTTTCATGAAAAAAATACTTGTAGAAAAGATAGAGGGAGGCCACATCACACTGGTGAGAAACTGACTGAAGTCAAGATGCCAAATCAGGACCAGTTACATTGCAAGTTCTATTTAGAATTTTGTTGAAAACCTTGAGATGAATAGCAGGAGCACCTGCTCAGATATGGCAACAGTATTCAATGTATGAATGAATGGTAGATTTGTAAATGGGAACTTTCTCTGATTCACACTCCTTCTCAAAGTTTTTAAGAGCTGATAATTGAGTTCTCCTTGACCTTTAAATTTAAAGGATCATAATCAGCGATTGATGGTTGTTCACTTTCAAAGGACCAGTGACAACACTTAAAATGTGTAAAAATAGTTTTCAAATGGATAGAAGATACTGTTCTGTTTCCTTCCATTTTATTAATTCAATGAGCAAATTCAGTGATTTTGTGGGTCAGATTGAAATAATGCCTAAAAATTATCAAAATTTCAATACCTGTATCTGCCATTCTAACATCTGAAAGTAAAGGTAAAGCTAAATGCTATCATTTATTATATTTGAAAATAATATTAATAATATAGTGAATTCAAGGAGAGTCTTTTAATATGTACATCAAATAATTTTTGGAGTAAAAGGCTGTAAAAAGAAAACCGTTTTTATACACCCTAATATATAATAATAACAACAACAACTTCAATAATAATAATAATAATAGTATAACTTTAGTGGAGTCATAGATAGTATTTAAATATGAACATAGAATAAGACTTGTAGTAAAGGTCTGTAAAAATGAAAATAATTTTGATACTTCCTAATATGCAATATTGATAATAAAATTAAATATTGATGATGATAGCATAAATTTATTGAGGTAGATAGTATTTACATATGAACATTAAGTAATTTTGATATACACAATGTATAGTAATAATAATGATAATATAATGTAGTTTGATAAATAGTCATTAGACATGAACATAATATAAGATCTTGAGTAAAGGTCCGTAAAAATGAAAATAATTTTGATATACACAATGTATAGTAATAATAATGATAATATAATGTAGTTTGATAAATAGTCATTAGACATGAACATAATATAAGATCTTGAGTAAAGGTCCGTAAAAATGAAAATAATTTTGATATACACAATGTATAGTAATAATAATGATAATATAATATAGTTTGATAAATAGTCATTAGGCATGAACATAATATAAGATCTTGAGTAAAGGCCTGTAAAAATGAAAATAATTTTGATATACACAATGTATAGTAAAAATAATGATAATATAATGTAGTTTGATAAATAGTCATTAGACATGAACATGATATAAGATCTTGAGTAAAGATCTGTAAAAATGAAAATAATTTTTTACACCCTAATATATAATGTCCTGTACTTTGAAGCTCTTATTAAAAATGTTGTCTTTTTTCTATCTCTCCTAAACCTTGTTATGTAATCCATTTTCTTGTGCTTGCTTGGTAGCTTTTGCATTATTTTCTTTTGTCACTCTCACCTTTAGTCTGGCATGTGAGTATCAAATTTTCCAAGCCCACTTTCCTCATTATACACCCTAGAAAGTTTAACTGTCTCTTCATGGTGTTAAGTATAATTGTCCTTTTGTTTTCATTTTCCTTAAAACTTTGTCACTGTTCATATATTCAATCCATGGTATCCTCAGCATCTTCCTGTAGAACCACATTTCTGCTGCCTTTATTGTTCAAAATTCAATGCCATATAGGAGGACTGGCATTGTTTAACAGTTTAATAGTGTTTTCTTTGTAATTTTCCTGCTTTATAATACTTTGCTTAGCTTTTTTGAAGGCATCTTTTGTTGTCCCAATACACTTCAGATTTCAGTGTCCCCTGTTAAAAATTATCCAGATAGTTAAATTGTTGTGCTTGTTTGATTTTGGAATTTCTAATTTGTAGATTGCATGTTGGATTGTTCTTTTTGCTGACAACTATACATTCTATTTTCTTTAAATTAATACTTAAGCTTTTCTTCTTACTTTCCTTCACTATTTTCAGTAGAAATTTCATTTCAGTGTCTGTTATTACACTGTGTCATCTGCATGTTGTTACAATTGTAACTGCCAATAATTAATCTTTGTATGATTTTTACTTCTCTAAAAAATCAATTAGTTGTCATTATCACAATATTTGTATCCACCATGACAATATACAAAACAAAAGGTATAGTCGAATAGTATTAACAATGATTTGAAATATATAAAGATATTAATAGTAAAGGGACAATAGAGACAGTCTTTAGATACATATTTGAAATGAATGTCTGTAAAAAATGGAAATATTTTTAATGCGCTTGAATATATAATAATAATATTAATAAAATAATGGATTTATAGATAGTCTTTAGATATGTTCATAAAATATAAAATAATCTTTGAAGTAAAAGTCTTTGAAAAAATAAAAATAGTTTTGATACACCCCAACTATTATTTTTTTATAATAATAATAATAATAATAATAATAATAATAATAATAATGTAGAGAATCTTTGGATATGTACATAAAAATATTGGGAGTAAATGTAAACAAAGCAATTCAAATACTTGTGATACATTCTAATATATAATAATAATAATAATAATAATAATAATAATAATAATAATAACAATATTAATAATATACTGGAGTCATAGATAGACTTTAGATGAAATAAGCTTTGGTGGCAAAAAGTTAAAACTTTTTTATACACTCAAATATATAATAATAATATTAATAATATATTAGAGCTATAAATATACTTTAGATATATAAATGAAATAAGCTTTACAGTAATGGTATACTTTGATACACAATAATAGTGAAAAAGTCATCTTTGGTTGTGAATGTTAAATAAGTTTTGGAGTAAAAGTCTGTAAAAATTTAAATAATTTTGATACACTCTAGCTCATATATATATATATATATATATATATATATATATATATATATATAGTGTATCAAGACAGATAATTTTCTAAACATATATTGTTAAATATAACAGACAATGAATGTCTATTATGTTTAATCATGAGCCATTCTAAACGTTGTATTTTGGCTTTAATTTCTAGTGAAAATAAAGACAAAATTGTCTGCTATTCACTGACTGTTATTGTTGCATAGAAATGTTTTATGTCAACAGAAGATAAAATCATCTTTGATGGTGGATGTCTTTATGTTAACGTCCCAGTAACCTCTCTGAAGATGGCTCATGTGAGCTGAAAGCTTAGAACCAGCATAAGAAAAATATATCCAAATGTTGGACAATTTCTTTCTTCATTTTCACCTGAAATTAAAGCCAAAATATGATGTTTAGAATGGCTCAGGATTAAACATAGTAGACATTCATCGTCTGTTATATTCAACAATATATATATATATACATATATATATATATATATATATATATATATATATATATATATATATATGTATGTATTAGCAAGAAACAAAGGAAATTTCATACTTCCAGGCATTTTAAAGATAGAAGTATAAAAAATAAGAAACACAAAAACGACTGACCGGTTTCAATCCCAAGTTTCATCAGGATCAAATGGGACTTTTAATTAATCATTATTTTAAAATATTTAAAACTGAAGATGAACATGAGAAGAGGAGAAAAAAGTGGGGGAGGGGCAGGCACTAGTTCTTAATTATTGCCCCTCCCCCCACTTTTTTTATTGAAATATATATGCATATGTGAAAAATTATTTTTCAGTTATAACACACAAAAGATTATTATGAGTATGAATGGATTTTATTAAAAATAAGCAGACACAACATTTGCGATTTATTTAATCTGACATCTGAAAGAAAATTTGCTACCTAAATACACAAATATATATATATCCAAGTATAGGGTACGTGTGGATGGAATAATATTCCTTGTCCAAAGAAACACTATTCTTAAAAAGTGCTCAATACAAAGTAGAGCTAATAATATTTATTCAGAAAATTATAACATGGATATGTTATAATATCACTACAAAAGTAGCTATTTTGTTTCGACACTTCTTGTATCTTGTCAAGTGATGTGGTTTAATTTAATTTAATTTAAAATAAACCACATCACTTGACAAGACACAAGAAGTGTTGAAACAAAATAGCTACTTTTGTAGTGATATTATAACATATCCATGTTATAATTTCTGAATAAATATTTGTATATATATATATATATATATATATATATATATATATATCAGAGATGAGGTGTGTAATTATTTACACTATTTACATGTTTCTGACAGTTGTCCTCATCTTTGTTGCCATATTCACAATGTTTCAGTTATTGTACACTTTAACCTTCTTCAGGTGATAGGAATTCTTAATTGAAGCCTTTATTTCATTCAACAGCGTTGATTGTTCTAGTTCCATCAGTCATGTTTTTTGCCAAATATCTCAATATCACTTATCTCCCTTTAACTCAACTCTCTAAGATTTTTGTCCATTTTACTGTAGCCAGGTATTGAACTCACAAATCTTTGTCTCAAGTCAATGGATCCAATCAATGCTAAAGGGTTCAATTCAAATCACCTGAAGAAGGTTGCAAAGTACAATGACAGAAACATAGTGAATATGGCAACAAAGATGAGGGCAACACTCTGAACAATGAAAATAGTGTAATTTATATATATATATATATATATACACGAAAAAAATCGCAAGATCGCCAAGACCTACCGCGGTTTCGCACAACGGCTCGTTGTGCGAAACCGCGGTAGGTCTTGGCGATCTTGCGATTTTTTTCGTGTGTTTTTGCTCTGCGTGACTGCCTCTTTGTTAACCCTTTTTGGTTAGTTTAGTATCGAGCACTTTTCTTTCTTTGTGGTTCGTTCCGTTGGAGGGTTTTTTTTCTTTGCTGTGAAGAACTGTATGTATTGTCGGTGCTACACAGCTTTCTTTTTTTTCCCCTCTTTGTCCAAAGCTTTATAGCCGAGGACAACAACAGAGTTAGATTCTGCTGGTTATTCGTGGTCTTTAAAAATTACTTGTGTAACATTTTAAGATTTGAATACGTACAGAGTCGATTTTATTATTATATATATATATATATATATATATATATATATAAATGTATGTCTCTATGTATACATCCACATATTTAGAAGACATGTTAATACTCAGACAAATGATTTCTTTTTTAAATTATATTTCTTTAAATTTTGCCTTCCCATCAAATCTTCAATAATTTTAATTAAAAAGAAATGAATAAAAAAGAAGTCAAAAATCTTCAACAATAATTCCTGAACAATAAGAAATTTTAATCGTCTTCAATTTTTTTCAAAAAGCTAGAAACCAGAAACAATTAAATAAATTAAATAAAGATGTGAGACTTATAAAGAAAACATAGATAGGGGTGTTTTGAAGAGGAGTGGAGAACAGAGGTTAAGGATTTGTTAGCTTTGTTTTTATATTTTGAGGACACTTAAGAAATTTGTCTGGGGAAGGGCAAGTGGACAAGAAAGTGGCCCACTGGAATGGAAAAATAAAAACCCATTCTCTCAAAAAAGATTGAAAAGAAATCAAAAACAATGAAGTCCTTAATTTTTAATTCGTTTTTTTTCCTTTTTTATTTTCCAGTCATTTTCATTCATTAATTCATTCTTACCATTGCTTTTTAGTTTTTCATTCTGTTGTTTCTTTCTATTTTCATTCTTATTTTGTAGTCATTTTCATTCATTAATTCATTGTTATCATTGCTTCCTAGTTTTTCATTTTTGTTTATTTATTTTTTGCACTTTTTCTTTTTAATTTTCTTTTTTTCTTTTTTCTTTTTTATCTTTCACTAATTTTCATTCATTAATTCATTTTTAGCTTAATTTTTTTTTTCATTGTTTTTTATTCTAATCTTCTTTTTTATTTTTCAGCTATTTTCATTAATTATTTCATTCTTCTTATTATTCTTTCTTTTCCTTCTATTTATCATTTCAATTTTTTAATCATTTTCATTCATTAATTCATTCTTTGCATTGGTTCCGCTTTATCCACTCTTTTTTTCTTTCTTTTTTCATTTTTATTTTTCACTCATTTTCATTCCTTAATTTATTCTTAGCTTTTGTTTCTATTTTTCATTCTCTAATTCTTTCTATTTTTCATTTTTATTTTCTTTTGTCTTTTGTTTTTATCATTAAATTATTTCTTAAACTGAAAAAAAATTATTCATTTTTTTGTGTGACTTTTCTGCTGCAGAAGAAAAGAAAGCACAAAAAATGTGACAAACTCTTTTCCTATTATAAACATACCAGCCTTTTTTCTGTATTTGCACATTTCAACCCTCCTTTTGAACAATCAAAACTCAGATATTACAATCAAATCACCACCAGGGGGAGTTTAAATGAGTACTTCAGAAATTGATTTACTCTTTCTTTTCTGACCATGTTTGTGATAAAGGTCAGATTTATTTCCATTATTTCATGGTAAAACTTGAACTACATAGTCATCCAAAAAATACTATCCTGAATAATCATTTTGTTTGACAAAGCAAATTTATCAAAATAAACTGTAAAAAAACATCAAAAATCAAATAATTTGTATAAGCAGAATTTAAAAGTAATTTTGAGAAAATGAAGTAAAACATTGTGAACTACATCCAGCAGCAAATCTTCTGATTGGGAGATTGGAGATTTTGAGGTGAATGGTACCACCTCTTAGTTGCTGTTGTTCCAAGACCCATCCCGACCTAGAGTAGTAGCACATGTTTGGGTTCCAGCTATGGGCAAATAGAGAATTCCAAAACAAAAACAAAATACTATAGAAGTAAAAAAAGTGTATTTTTATAGTAAAATTACCAGCAATTCCAATTAATTAGAATGATTAACAATACATTTTATAGCAAAATTAACAGCAATACTGATTTATAGCAAAATAACCAACAATGCAATTGTGTTCATAATATTTAGACTTTGATATTAAATAAACCATGTAAGTTAATATGCCACTAAACAAAATCAGTATGTGTTCTCATCTTTAATTGAAATATTAGCTGTTTCTTTATAAGGAAACATTTGGCATTCATTAAACTAGCAGTTACTGCCTATGTTGGTTGAAATTTATAGATTATTTCTCTTAAAACAATTTTTCAGGGAAATAAGTTTCTTAAGTTCAGTGGTTGCTCATGTCTTTTCCAGTATTGATGTGAGTTTTCTTCATTGCCTTTTGTTTGAGTTAGTGTGGAGTGTCAGCATCTTAATATTGCCATTATGCTGCAGTTAAAGAGCTCAAGTGATGTAGTTTCTGTCACCTGGTAAAGATCTTTGTAATTTTGTCTAGTAGATTTAAGAGAGGATGGTCGTCACAGAAACCTACAGTTTTCACCTACTTGAAGACATTCTTAGTGATGAAAAAGCATATCAATCCCTAACTCTAGTAGTGCTGAAAAGTCATAGACTCTGATTCAGTGGAAGATACAGACAAGTGACACAAAGGTGAATAAGACTGGTGAGTATTAACTGATATAAAATATCCCCTTAGCATGGTTCCCTGGCACTTGTGAGATCAATTCCTAACTCTGGTAGTGCTGAAAAGTCATAGACTCTGATTCAATGGAAGAAACAGACAAGTGACACAAAGATGAATAAAACTGGTGAGTATTAACTGATATAAAATATTCCCTAAGCATGGTTCCCTGGCACTTGTGAGATCAATCCCAAACTCTGGTAGTGCTGAAAATTCATAGACTCTGATTCAATGGAAGATACAGACAAGTGACAAAAGGTGAATAAGACTGGTGAGTATTAACTGATATGAAATATCTCCTAAGCATGGTTCCCTGGCACTTGTGAGATCAATCCCAAACTCTGGTAGTGCTGAAAAGTCATAGACTCTGATTCAATGGAAGATATAGACAAGTGACACAAAGGTGAATAAGACTGGTGAGTATTAACTGATATGAAATATCTCCTAAGCATGGTTCCCTGGCACTTGTGAGATCAATCCCAAACTCTGGTAGTGCTGAAAATTCATAGACTCTGATTCAATGGAAGATATAGACAAGTGACAAAAGGTGAATAAGACTGGTGAGTATTAACTGATATGAAATATCTCCTAAGCATGGTTCCCTGGCACTTGTGAGATCAATCCCAAACTCTGGTAGTGCTGAAAAGTCATAGACTCTGATTCAATGGAAGATATAGACAAGTGACACAAAGGTGAATAAGACTGGTGAGTATTAACTGATATGAAATCTCCCCTAAGCATGGTTCCCTGGCACTTGTGAGATCAATCCCAAACTCTGGTAGTGCTGAAAATTCATAGACTCTGATTCAGTGGAAGATATAGACAAGTGACACAAAGGTGAATAAGACTGGTGAGTATTAACTGATATGAAATCTCCCCTAAGCATGGTTCCCTGGCACTTGTGAGATCAATCCCTAACTTTGGTAGTGTTGAAAAGTCATAGACTCTGATTCAGTAAAAGATACAAACAAGTGACACAAAGGTAAATAAGACTGGCGCATATTAACTGATATGAAATATCCGCTAAGCATGGTTCCCAGTAGTTGTGAGATCAATCTCTTACTCTGGTAGTGCTGAAAAGTCATAGACTCTGGTTCTGTGAAATAAATGGACAAGTGACACAAGTGACACAAAGGTGAGTATTAACTGATATGAAATATCCCTTAAGAATGAAAATGGAATGGTCCAAAATAATTTGGTCTAAAATTCAATGAAGGATGTTGAATACAAAGGTAGACACTTGAAGAAGGTGGGTGAGTAAAACAGCCGAAGCATTGTGAGTACAAGAAACAAAACCATCCTGCTGGTGTGAATAAAAAAAGCAAATAACAATACAGATAATATTTCATATTTAACCATTTGGGAATTAAAATTAATTGAGCAAATATAGAATTACCTCAATTATTTGTGCATAATGTTCAATTTTTAATAATCATATTGCCCCAAGCAAGGCATTTTACTGCCACTGTTGTGCAGAGGGTTACATAGGAGGAAAGTTATGAGAAATAGTGACAGGTTATAGGGGGTGTCAGGAAGTGGGTAACAGAATGATGAGAATACTGATGAGAGTGGAGTGGACAGAAAAGCGAGCATGAGAGAGAGGATGCAGGTTAGTGAGATAGGAGATGACTACTGACTTTACATTTAAATTCTTGGAGATTGTAGCTGTCGGGAAAGCAAGTAAATGGAAGGGAATTCCACAGGCGGGAAGTGCAAGAAAAGAAGCTGATGAAGTAGAATTTGCATTTACAATTTATTCGTTTCACAGTAAAAGGGTGGGACCTAATTGCTAATCTTGTGGCTTGAGTAAATTTATATATAGGAGGCACCAGTGAGCTAAATTCATTGAAGCCGAAGCTGTCAAAGTATTTGTAGAAGAAACACAAGGAAGCCACATTCACAGCTCTCTAAATTCTGGAAAAATTACTTTGCATAGAAACTTTTTAGAATATATGGCAGATAAATTTAACCTAAATTTAATATTTGAACAACTTATCATACATTTAATGTAGACTAAAAATAAAAATTTATATAATTTATATTTTGCTTTGTAGCAGAAAAGTTACAGGGTATTTACAGAAAAGGGATGAACATATTACCAGAAAAATGCAAGAAGCTGGGAGAGGAACACCACTAACTCCCTCTGAATGTCTGCATTTACCAACCAGATCTTTCCATTGTAGCTACATAGATACTAGAATCCTGGCAGAGTATCCCTGAAACAATTGTAGCATGGTCATTTAAAAATGCTGCATAATGATTGCACCTGATGGCACTGAATATGACATCCGTTTTGAGGAAGAGGGACAAAATGACACTGTGGACGACCATATTGAACATACTGAAACATCAAATATGCTGACTGCACACAGGGTGTAAGGGATAAATTGTTGTAGATACAAGAATAAAAATGATGTCTCATTTTAGCAGCTATATTTACAAAAGTTATACAAAAATATCCTGCATACTAAGGAGTAAATTTATTCAATAAAATTGCCATTGGCTTCATCCACAGTCTCCAGATGAGTTTGGAATCTTTGGCAACTCTCCTGGACAGTCTCCTTGTTTAAGTTGGTTAATGCTGCCATAATCCTAGCCTTCAGTTCATCTTTGGTGTTAGTTGAAGTTTTGTTGGTTTCATGCTCAACTACCACACCACACTGGCTGTCTGGTGGGTTTAGATGCCATGTAAGGGGTGATATGGTCCCAAAAATTTTTGACAGCCTTGATTTTGTTTGTTTGCTTTTGGCACCGAGTTCTGTTGCTGAGTTAGCAGCCACCCTCTTGACCCAGGGACAGTATTACCTTCTCAAGGCACTTGATGTAGGCCTCCATTTCGAATCTGGGGCCTTGTTGGAAGATGAATGGAGGCATAACACTACTATCACGAGTGATCACTCTAAGCACTATAAAGTTGACAGAATATAGCATACAATTCTTTCAGAATCCTCTGCACTGTCTTCAGATTGACACTCAAAAAATGTTTGTATTGAAGCTTCCAGCACAAATGCCAAGCAGTACAGCAATTTCTAAATTTTTTTTAAACCCATCATTCCCACTGGAGCATAGGCTATGGATGACCCCTTGTGATCACAATCTGACTGGGTTGATTTATTGCCATTGATGCTTATATGATTTTTTCTTTTTCTTTTCAGTAAGAGATGTTAACCCTACACAAACGAAAGATGGACCACCTCCAGTTCTTCCTTCTTCTAGATTGGTTGCTGCACAATGCTTCAGAGGTCCTGGGTATGATGGTAAACTGCATCCAGCAGCAAGGCCTCTGAGAGTCAGTCAGTAAAGTACCATACCTGATAGGAGCATGGAACCACCTCTTAATCGCTGTTGTTCCCAGGTCCATCCGAAATGGTAGCACCTGTTAGGTTCCCTACTATGGGCAAATAGTTAACCCCCCCAAACTGAGGTCAAATCACTATGAAAGTATTAAAATAGACTTTTATAAAAATATATACATAAAAATAGACTTTTATAGAAAAATATACATTTTTGAAGGAAAAAAATGTTGCCATAATACATTTTTGAAGAAAAAAACATTATTACCAGGAATCGGAGAGTAGAGTTCTAATTCCAGTCGAGTTTATTACATTCACTTACGTGCTAATACACTTGGGAAAAGTATGACTGCATCTCTTCTCCCCCCAGCTATGGGTAAATAGCAGGACAGACTGTCTATAGCCCTGAGTTTGAGTTTTGTTTAACCACATATCACCCTTTGTGGGTTATTTAATGCCAAAAAGGTGGGGTTTTAAGGTGTTTTTTAATGTTCTGTTACAGTGAGAAGATTGATTTAGTCACATTTTGATGAAAATTCTTTTTATTTTTTTTTATTATTTTAGAAAACTGAAGATGACTTCTAGTTTTGTATTCCACTAGTTGGTTCGTATTTTAGGGTTCGTGCTTTAGATGTACGTTTGGATGTTCGTTGTGGTGCAGTGGATATCAGCTTGGAAGGAGAATTCGAGGAGCTGAGTTCGAATACTAGTCAAATTCTTTGCATTCACTTACGCACAAATACACAATAGTTATAGTTGTGGGTTAAATGACAGAACAGATTGTCAACAAGTCTACCGTAACCTACTGCAGGTTTATTTTCTGCCCAGTCAGTTATGTCTCTTTTGAGACATGATCACCCAAGCGTGTATCAGGTATGGTACTTTACTGACTGACTTTAGAATGTTGTATGGTACTTTACTGACTGAATGTTGTTTAGAATATAAAATTATTCTTGTGAATAAAAAATCTAATAAATAAATAACGTTTAAATTGTTGTAAATTCTTAAAGGACAAAAAATGTATAAATTCACTTTTATATATCTGTTTTTAAGATTTTAATCATTCTTTTTTTTCTTTTTTTTTTTTCGAGGGAGTGAAGGTACTTAAAATAATAACGGTATCAAAAGAAAAACCATCCTTTTTTGACAGACTGTTTTATTGTGGGTACGAAGGTTAAAATTTTCTGGATATTTGTTAAAACAATGTGTTTATTTAGTGATTTAAACTGTTGACTGTTAGTTATGACTTTAGATATAACTTGCTTTTGTTCATTTTGTTGTCAACTGAAAAACGAAAACAAAAACAAAAACCGAGTAATATTTCTCTTGTAAATGGTCGTCATCAGGCTATCTTAACCAAAAAACACCACTGCTACGATGACTGCAGTATATATGTTATTCATAAGGCTCTCTAATGGATTATGGGTTTCGTACGCGCGTCTCTTGTATAATACGCTTAAATATCTAGGGAAAAAATGGGTATTATATACAAGTAATTACAGTGCCTCTAATTGAATAATTCTGTTTTCATTCAAAACTAAAAAAATATATATAAGTAAACAAATAAATAAGGAGATTTTATCCTATATAAAATATCATAACTTACGTTGATTGAATTTTTATGAAACATTTTCAATATTATTAATTTCAAACTAGTTTTTTCATCATATTTTGTTGCCTTCTCTCGTCACAATCTATGTTGAATCCGAAGCAGTATAACTTGTAAATAAAGCCTGATCATTAAATAAAATCCAAACTTAGTCGTAAAGCTTCATTTATTTGAATCATTTCACCTAAACAAGGCAACAGAGCTTCTAAGACGCAAGTGGTTAGTGGGTGTGAAAGAATATGAGAGAAAAAAAAGAAACGTTATTAATGAGAGATAACAATGAAAGACAGGCGATAACGACGGCATCAAATTTTTGAAAATTAAACTTGATTGGAAAATAAGAAGCTAAAAGTGAGTTCTACAAGCAAGAAGTACGAGAAAAGAAACTGTTAGCATCGAAACGGTTGCATTTAGCCAATTTAACTGTAAAAAGATGAAACCTTGCCACCAACCTAGTCAATTAAATGCCATGAGTGATACCCGCTTTGAGCTATCATGTCTCGAAAGAGGCATGACTGACTGGGCAGAAGATTATCTCACTGCAGGTTGACATTGCTTTCTGCGGTAGACTGGTTGCCAGCCAAGGCTATAGAACCCAATCTGTCTAATTATTTAACTCATAACTAGAGAGAAGAGCCGGATTAATACCTTTTCCAAGGGTATTAGTGCATACGTGAATGCAAGGAATTCAACTGGTACTGCGCTTATAATCGCAAAGTTGAGGTACGATAGAGGGAAGTTGACCAAAATAAAATGCCAATACGAACATTTCAGAGTGTTTGGATGTCAATCTGAAGACAGTTAAGAAATTTCGAAAAAATTGGATGAGTCTGATTGTGATTACGAAAGTACGGCAGCTCGGAAAACTCACTTTGGTCGTTCTGATAAGAAAAGAACTCCTGAATTTGTTGGTGAGGGCCTCAGATTCAACACAGAGGCCTGAATCAAGTGCCTTGCGGAAGTAGTGGTGCCCCAGGTTAAGAGGGTGGCTGCTGGAAGACGCTATGTCTGGCAAGAGGACTCTGCATCATGCCATAAAGAAGGAGAATCCAGTCATAGTTGTCAGTCATTTCTGCGACCACACCACACCACACCTTACATCTGGCCACCTAACTCCCTAGACTGTAACCCCTTGATTATTATGTGTGGGACACAGTTGAACAAGAGACCAACAAATGTTTTTGTAACACTAAAGATGAAAGAAAGAGAAGGATTATGGCAGCATTCGCCAATTTAAACAAGGCGACAGCACAGAAAAGTTTCAAAAGATTCTGAAGTCGTCTGAAAGCTGTAGAGGAAGCCAATGGCGATTTTATTGAATAAATTTACTCTTTCGTATTTCAAGATATTTTTGTGTAATTTTGGCAAATATATCTGTTAAAATGAGATGTTAGTTTTATATTCATTTTTGCGTAATTTAAACCATGATTCAACCACTACATCCTGTATGATCTCATTACGACTGAGCACTCTCGAAATTTTGAAAAAAACAAAAAAAAAAAAAAAAAACAAACGGTTACCACTTCGGCGATATATGCATAACTCTTCAGCAATGAATTGAGTTCTTTCGGAGACGGGCGTGTGTATAGGCCGCTTATATATAACACGCTAAAATTTCCCCTTCCTGATTCCATGTGCCTATGGCTTAGGGGTTAGCGACTCCGACTGACTCCAAATCGGTCGAGTTTCGATCCCGACCGGGGGCAAGGGGATGTCTAGCCACTCTGGTGAGCTGTGATACAGGAAAACAGGCTTGTATGTGGATGACGAATATATATATATATATATATATATATCAGTTATTTACAAAGCAGAAGTCGAGATATAAATGGAAAGAGAGAAATATAAGTAGGGTGTACTAAAGGCAATTTTAATAAACGATGGAATAATCACAAATCACCATCCAAGCTAGAAAGCATTAAGTATTGTACCAAATTAGCCAAATATGTGTAGAAACTGAAAGAAAAAAATGACAAATATCCTAATGTGAGCTGGAGTATATTAAGGAAAAACAGAACTTGCAGCGGTGGTGATGTCTTCAAGTTGCGCCAAGGAGAAAAGTTGACTATAGTATCGTTTCCAGAACGATAAAGATTACTAAATGAAAGGAGCGAAATAATGTCCGGGTGTAGACACAACTGAAAATACATTTTGAGTTCGTACACACCTGGAAGAAAGTATGTAAAATACTATTTTGCTAGTCGTGACTAACTCCTCCCCTTATTTTAAATTTTCTGTTATGTGTTTTAAAATTACTGTTGTGTGTTCAAAATAGAGCGTTAAGAAATCTGTTAATCTATAACGACTGATACCGAAAGGGTGAAACCATGGTAACGTAATCGGCTGATCTTCCTCATTTCAATGTTTAAAAGCTATGCATGTTAAATCTTTATCTTTTATTTATTCTTTATATATATATATATATATATATATATATATATATATATATATATATATATATATATATATTTAAAATTATCAGATGAAGAATTTTATAATAAAATCATTGCATTTTACTAAACGGTGCAATGTAATATTTTTGTGAGAAATCGGAAGAATATCTTCTTCAGTTGCTGTTAAACAAACAAAAATTTGGCTGGTTTTACTTCCTAGAATTATATAATTTTCTTGTCTTTTTTAACCGACAATTCTTACCATGTTCCTGATTTTTACAGAGACGTTTTTTCCACAAAAATATTTATTCCAAGGTTTTTTTTACTGTATTGTATGAAGTAAAGCGCTTTTTTCTCATTTGGAGTTTGCAAAATTCTAGCGTCAAAATCTTCACTCATCTGTTTAGAGAATGGTGCTGGCAGAAAACACGAAGATGGAATCTTTGGACTGTTTTTTAAATACCAGCCAAACCTATTTGTTCATCATGCAGTACTGTTTATAGCACATTCCAGAATATGCACAGTGGATATATGTTACGGTTTCTGGTGGATTGGATTACCTAAAATTGGTTTTGCCAATAATTGGCATGCAGGAATAATTCTTCTGTGTCAAATTGAATAATCATTATAGAATTCCCACTTGTATATTTTAGCATTTATATATTTCTGCCCAGACTAAAGAGAGAACATTTGAGCTGAAATTTCCATCGTGTAATACCATAAAAATTTAATTTTTGTCATTTGGAAGGAGATAAAAATACATGGCAGACATATTCTTATAAAATTTTAACTGTTAAGCATTGCTAATTACTACGAGTTACAAAGGATAGGAAATTGTGATAGGCCATGATCACCCATTTCCGGAAATGACAGGTCACATAGAAGATTGTTAGATGTAGCACATTTCTTAGATAATGAGTTTAGATGGAAAGGTTTTTGTAGATGATACGTGCAATTTCGCACAAAGTAAACTTTTGTAGCTCTGAGATGCTGATGTATGCAGAAACTATCAGTTAAGTGCCATACATAATACAGGCTTAGGCGATCATGTCTCCAAAAGAGACATGACTGACTAGGCAGAAGGTTATCCCGCAGCAGGTTACCAATACTTTCTGAGGTAGACTTGTTGCCAACCTAGGGTATAGAACCCAATCTGTCGTATTATTTAACCCATAACTGGAGGAAAGAGCCGGATTGATACCTTTCTCAAGAGTACTTGTGTGTAAGTGAATGCAAAGAATTCAACTGGAATTCGAACTCGGCTCCCCGATTTCTTGTTCCGAACCGATATCCACTGCACCACAGTGCACATCCAGCACCGCAACGCACACCCAGAAACTGTACTCACCTGATTTTCGGTACCCTTCTTTATCATACCCAATGCCTCTCTTGCAACGGTGATAATCGTAGTTTGAAGTTCCTTATAATTTGAATACTTCCTTATAATTTGAATAAATACTCTTTCACTTTCTTTACGAGGTATTTATAGACGGCCTGAATCAGCCTTTGGATGATGCACTTTATGCTTAGAAAGAATCTTTATTTTAGAATCCATTCCTCTGTTGTTATTTAGACTCCGGTTCAAGATGTTGAAACTATATTGACTCACTAGGATGGCATGATTATTAATTTTTTTTTTTAATCATTTCACCCCGAGCAAAGCGGAAACGCCACTGATGTGCAGGGGGCTACATAAATGTAAAAAGATTACTTAGAAAAGAGTGAGGAGTACAAACTAGTTAGAAAGGAGCAATAGAAAGCTGATAATGCAGGTGCGATGACAGATACATAGGTGGAGAGAAAGGGAAGGATATACGGGGGTGAGGAGAGAGCCAGTGGTTAATAGATGAGTATTGACTTTGCATTTAAATTTCTGGAGGTTGTAGCCGTCAGGAAAGCAAGAATACGGGAGCGAGTTCCACAGGTGGGAAGTGCGAGAGAAGAAGCTGCAGGAGTAGAATTGTCGTCTGCATTTGGCTAACCTGTTGAGGAGGCACCAGTGACTTAAGTTCGTCTGAGCAGAAGCCATGAAAGTATTTATAGAACAGACAAAGGGAGACCACATTTCGACGATGGGGAAGTGGTTGCAGTCGAGCCGCCAGATCAGTACCTATCACATTACAGACTCTCCTTTGGAGCCTGTCAAGAACACTGAGGAGAACGGCAGGGGCACCTGACCATAAATGGCAGCAGTACTCCATGCACGGACGGATGGTTGACTTGTATATATGCAGGATGGATTCAGGTGGAAAAAACATCCTGGATCGACATAGTGACCCAACCTTCTTAGCAGTATATTTTGCTATGGATTCAATATAGTGGTTCCATTTGAGGTCTGAGGACAAGGTAAGTCCGAGGAGGCGTAGTGTATTACTCTCCGGGAGAATCGCTTGGTCCATGCTTATGGGAGGCAGGAGAGGTTGCCTGTAATGGTTGACAGACAACAGCTTGGTCTTAGATGAATTGAAGTTGACAAGCCACTTCTTGCCCCAGTTCACCACAGAGTGTAGATCCCGTTCAAGGTCAGCAGCGAGATTATGTCTGTCCGCCACGACAGGTTTCTTACTGGTGCAGGAGTATATTGTAGTGTCGATGCGGGAGTATATTTTAGTGTCGATGGCCATAATTCAGTTCTGAAAATTCAGTTCAGTTCTTAATATCAGTCGTATCCTACTACACTTCTTTTCTCCATTTTGCATTATTTCTTTCGTTTTTTTTATACTGAATTTCATTACACTCATTTACATCGAAGAACTTATACGATTCTTCTTGCTCTAAATATTTGATTGTTACCCCAGGATCTAAGCTAATAGAAGGCATTTGTTGTGACTTTAGCACATTTATCCAAACCGAATTCTATTACGATGTCGCCAATGAAATATTTTACTGTTTTCAGAAGACCTTCCGGCTCACTGTCATTCCTCGCATACAACTTATGTCAGCCATGTAAAATAGATGGCATATTTTCTGTTAAGTTGGCTGGTTAATGCTATTAGATCTATACAAAATAGTAAGGGAGACAAAGAATGATATTGAAATATTCCTCTGTTGATGTTTATTTCATCAGACTAATAGATTCCGTTTATATGATTCAGCTGAAGTGTTGTTTTTCTATATCAACATACATTGTTTGATTAAATTGATGACGACGGATGCTATCATGTATATATGTAAAGACTTTAAAAGTCACGTTTGCACCCTTTTTGTTCAAGCGGTAGTACGTCATTTTTTTTTAAGGAGAAATATGTTTGTTCTGTCAGAAAAGATGTCAATAGTTTGTAAGTAGTGGGAAGACATGTAGTTGGTCTGTAGTTTTTTGGGACATTTAGTAGAAGGAAAGTAATTCCTTTGTTACCCATACCGGAATTTTAGTAAGATCATTAATTATTTATTGAAGTTCATTAACTAATGTTTGTGTTCTGTATTTAGATAATAGAGTCAAAATTTAGGAATTTTATCTATTCCTGGACATGTTCAGTTGTGTGCTTTCAGTGCACGTTCAACACTCTCTGCTGTGATTCCCGCCCATGTTTGTTCTGGTTTATTTTTCATCCGTTCTACCTCTTGCGTAATCCAATCTACTTTTTTGCTATGTCCTTTAGGGCAAGCCTATATTTTTTTCCAGAACTGTATGACCTTTTTCATTGCTGGTGGGGGTGTCACTTAAAATTTTGTTTGCCTGTTTCTCTGTAAAATTTCTTTGCATAGGTTTGAAAGATTTTGTTTTGCCTGTAGAATCTTGATTTTTATTTCATAGCGTCTGATTCTTTGAGCCTTCCGCTGTATTGTCTACTTTATTTTCTTTAACTTGTAGGACTTCATTTTAATTTCTAATTTTGTATTTTCTTTCAGCTTTTCTGCCTCTTCTCGTCCTTACATTTGTTCCTCTTGCCAGTTCATCGAGTACTAATAATTCACTTCGAAGTTGTTCAATTTTTCACTATTTTTCTTTTCCAAGGTGGATCTTCCTGTCTGTGAGACTGCCTTTAATATTATTATTATGTCATTTTTCATCATAAATAGATTTCTGCTATGGTCGCAATATCTACCAAGTCTGCAGGAAGACCTAAGACAGGTCATGGCGTGTTGTTATGGTTCCATTTTATTTTTTTTTTAAATCTCCCCTAACATCCCTAGCGTTACACAGACAAAGTTCTCCTAAGCGTGTGGGCTGTACTTAAGACAATTCTTTGTATATCTCTTAAGCTGGGGTTTCCAGGGATTCTTTCAATGTGTTGTTTTGTTCCATCTTTTATCATTCCAAGTGCACCTACTATCACTGGTATGATTCTTGTTTTCAATTTCCACATGTTTTCTATGTCAATTTCCAGGTCTTTATATTTTGACAGCTTTTCGAATTCCTTGGTTGCTATGTTACATTCCACCGGACAAGCCATATCAATTAATAGGCAATTCTTTTTTCTTTTTAGTTTTTAACAATAATGTCCGGTCTATTTTATTGGATTTTTCTGTCTGTGTAGATTGTGTAATCCCATAGAATGATGCCATTTTCTATTTCTGTAACCGGTGCTGGATGATGTTCATACCCGTGTTTGTTTACATATTTTACAAACTGTTTGCACATTGTCCAGTGTAAATATTGCCCCACTCTATCGTGATTATTATTATTATTATTATTAAAGTGTCAAGAAACAGAAAAAATTCGTAAAAACAATGAAAACAATAGTGAACTGTTCCATAATATCTGTCCTCCAGTGAATACTGGTCGATCTCCTCACAAAGAAGAGACTTGAATAAACAGAAATGTAGTTCTACAGAAGGATCCTGAGAATACGCAAACAACGATGAAGTTTTTAAAAAATGGAAACAATTCTTAATATCAGAGACAGGTAGTTGGAATTTCTAAGGTGCACAATCAGGATTGGAAAATTTGATACTCAAAAGTCAAAATGAAAGAGGAAAACAGCGCATAACCTACCTTCTTAGCTTGAGTAAATAGATTGCAGAAAAAGGTTTAGGAGAGATAGTCAAAAGACAACATTTATTGTGAGTTCCAAAAGACAAGAAATTGTGGAGAGCCACGATCACATACTTTTTGAAAGAACACAGCATATAGAAAAGTTCGCTTACGAAATTAAAGAAGTGAAAGGAAAAAATAATATCTGATCAGGTTTAAGCATTTTAAGTGCATCAAAAATATTTTCTTTTTTACAGACTTGTATTCCAAAGCTGATTACATGTCAGTCAGTTAAGCGCCATACGAGATAAACGCATGGGCGATCATGTCTCGAAAGAGACACGACTAACTGGGTAGATGATTATCCCGCGGTAGGTTGCCATTGCTTTCTGCGATAGATTGGTTGCCAACCAAGGCTATAGAACCCAATCTGCCATATTATTTAACTCATAGCTGGAGAGAAGAAAACCTTTCCCAAGGGTATTTGCGCGTAAGTGAATGCAACGAATTCAACTGGAATTTGAACTCGGCTCTCCGATTTCTCGTTCCAAGCCGATATCCACTGCACCACAACGCATCCATGAGCCCACTAAATTAATACAATTATTATTTCTATTTCCTCCTCTATAATAAAGCCCGTTGTGCATTTAATTATATATATATATATATATTACGGAAGTTAACGAAGACTAACGAAATTGCTTATAAACAATCGACAATTTGAAATGACTTGTTTAAACATTATTTTTGATCGATACTCGCATTTAAGTAGATATTCTGTTTATAATCAAGCAGTTTTATATATTTATTTCTACCGGCCTGATTATTTACGATAAATTTTTGTTACGAAATTGACACACATTTTCGTAAAAATTTATCGTAAATAATTAGGCCAGTAGAAATAAATATATAATTCTGTTTGATTATAAACAGAATATCTACTTAGATATGAGTATCGATCAAAAATGAGGTTCAAACAAATCATTTCATATATATATATATATATATATATTCCCTACTCTCACGCTCAAGGAGAAAGAGAGAGAGAGAGAGAGAGAGAGAGAGAGAGAGAGTGAGAGAGAGGTAACATCGGCTCAGTCCATTAAAGAGATAATAGTGAGCAGCGTCGGCTCTGTTCATTCTCTCTACTACCAGTTATTAAACTTTACTACCAGTCGCATATGCTTTTGCTGCATGTTTACTTTCTAACAGTGCTATATATATATACATATATATCCTCTCTTTATATATATATATTCTCTCACATACTCACAACAGAGCACAAAATATACCAACAGAAAGAAAAATATCATATGGTTCAATCCACTGTATAGTAAAAGCGTAAAAACAAACATAAGAAACATATTCTTCACACTCGTACGTAAACACTTCCCTGAATCAAGCACACTCCACAAAATATTAAAAAAAAAAACACGGTGAAAATCAGCTACAGTTGCACCAAGAACATGAGACAAATAATAAAAAAGCACAACAGAAAAACTATCAACAAAAACCCGAACAGATTAAACCCACGTGTAACTGCACAATAAGGAATGAATGTCCCTTAAACGGTAATTGTTTTGAAAACAACGAAATATACCAAGCGATGGTAAAATCACCAGATAATGATGAAAAATATACATAGAAGTAACACAAGGACCCTGGAAACAAAGATGCTACGCACACAGAACATTCTTCACAAATAGTAAATACGCGAACAGCACAATGCTTTCTAAGTAGATCTGCGAAATTAAAAACAAAAACCAAATCACACCAAAAATATATTGGAAAATACGGAAAACAACATCAGCCTACAACAACCAATCCAAAATCTGAAGACTTTGTTTGGAGGGAAAAAATAGTTTATTATTACCTTCCCAGAAAACGACTAAATAAACGATCTGAAATCATCTCAAAATGCAGGCATGAAAAGAAATTTTTACTACGTTACTTAAAAGTCGAAAACTTAAAAGAATAAATAAATAATCATAAAGAATAATTTAAGCAAAGCAAATAATAAACAAATTAACAAACCCCTGCCGCCATAACAACAATTAGAGTAGCTAAAATAAAAATAAAATAAAAATAAAAAATAAATAAGTAAAATAAAAAATAAATAACAAATCCAAATAAATAAATAAATAAATTAAGCATCAAAAACCGAAAAGAATAAATATAAATATAAACAAGTAAAATAAATTTACCTAAATAAATAAATAAATAAATAAATAAATAAATAAACTACTCCTGCCAAAAATAGCCGCGAGAAGGATTACCCAAAATGCACCACTGACCCGTATATATAAATAGCAGAGGAAAAACTCAACACATGTGTCTTATATATGGCCGGGAATTCCCACTATAAAATGACCATGTGTCACATCCAGCCTACGTGGGAAGGCTAGTAAATACAGTATTGATGATTGCACAAAGTCCTCGTCATTATATTGACGACTCTATGACACTGTCAAGCCCTCTGCCTTCGGGTAGAGGGCGCTCTCTGCTTCCGAGCAGAGAGCAATAACCCAGTCGTGGTTCCGCCGAAGGGTAGAACCACGACTGGGGAAAAATAGACAGACATTTTTTGGCCCGGCTATATGGCCGGGAATTCCCACTATGAAATGACCATGTGTCACATCCAGCCTACGTGGGAAGGCTAGTAAATACAGTCTTGATGATTGCACCTAGCATAAAACAGTCTGTCGTCTCTGAGTGTTGACTTCAATGTTCACTTTTATATTTACATACACTCTATCTCTGATATTGAGCACTTTATCCTATAAATATAGCACACCTTAAAACTATATTTCTTCATATATACCCTCTCTATTATAATAAAAAAAAACCGTTGTTGTGTATTTATTTGTATGTAATATATATATATATATATATATATATATATTACATACAAAGAAATACATATATATATATATATATATATATATACTCTGTTAAGCTCAGGTGTTTGTATTATGATTTTTGTTTTATTTCTTATGTCTTAATTTAAAATACACAATATTAGTTGCATCAATATGTGTGTTTAGACGGCTTATTGATATAAATATTTTACCGTTAGTTGTGACGGCACGGGCCCACTCGTTACTATATATTCTGTCAGCCAGTTAAATGCCATACGTGATACATACTTGGGCGATCATGTCTCGAAAGAGACCTGACGGACTGGGCAGAAGATTATCCCGCAGTAGGTTGCCATTGCTTTCTGCGGTAGACCGGTTGCCAGCCAAGGCTATAGAAGCCAATCTGTCCTATTATTTAACCCATAACTGGATGGAAGAGACGGATTAATGCCTTTCCCAAGGGTATTTGCGCGTAAGTGAATGCAACGAATTCAACTGGAATTCGAATTCGGCTCCCCGATTCCTCGTTCCGTGCGGATATCCACTGGACCACAACGCACATAGGATGTATCAAAAAGTATTTTCATTTTCATAGACCTTTACTCCAAAGCTGATTTCATGTACATAAAAAGACAAAATTCATTAAGAACTACAAAAAACTGGGAATTGTTGAGAACACTAATCGCCAACAGCCTGCAGGGACACGGCACATAGAAGTTATATAATTACTACCAATATTATTAATACTAATTTATTCCTACTTAATATTCTCTGATATTATTATTATTATTAGTAGTAGTAGTAGTAGTATTATCTAATATATAATTTTTATTTACTTCTTGGCATTTTTTTAATTTAATTTTTTTTCCGCAGAAAGTTCAATTCAATCTTACATTTTCATGGATAGTGTTTGTCTGTTTCATTCTTTTTAGGAGTTTTCTTTTTAAAAATTCCTTTCAAAGTATTTGTTTGTTGATATTGTGTCTTTTGAGAAAAAAGAAAAAAAAACTCGTTTTTACCACTACGTGTAATGCACTCCAGGAAGAGAGATGCGCATACATCCCATTAAGGTTACGTGTTTAGTCCTTAGATATATTTTAAATATCTGCACACACACACACACACACACACACACACACACACACACACACACACACACACACACACACACACACATATATATATATATATATATACATATGGGGGAGACTAAGGTGCACTGTTTCAAAAGTATATATGCACAAACACACGCACACATACACATACAACTAATACGCACAAGCACGCACACATAGACTATCTCTATCTCATATATATATATATATATATATATATATATATATATATATATATACAGTTACAAAAATTTCTAGCTTACACATATACACCTATGAACGTGCTTGAACTTAAACAGAGGCATCTGTACATAGTATATAATTGAATGTACATCTATAGATAAAGAAACACACACATATTAACTCTCTCTCTCTCTATATATATATTTATGTTTGGTCATAATTGTCAATACCCAGTTGTGTGTGCATATATATATATATATATATATATATATATATATACACTGGGTCTTGTAAATTATATATATATATATATATATATATATATATGATTTATTTGTGTATAAATATATATATATTAATATAGTTGTAGGTATATAGTTTATGTAGGGTATATATATATATATATATATATATA
>JBBBDQ010001461.1:1882500-1887500 GCA_037127315.1 Ascarosepion bandense | reverse complement strand
ATATATATATACGCACACACACACATCTATCTATCTATCTATCTATCTATCTATCTATCTATCTATCTATCTATCTATCTAAAACAAAATAGAAAAAATCTATTTGTAACACGTTTTATCTGTTAGGTTTTCATCTAAGTGGGTTTGTTGACCTTGTTTTAATACACACGCCCATGAACGAGATACGTTTGTAGTTTCGAAATATTTAAAAAAATTTTTTTGACAAATAATTTTTTGTAATCTAGCTAAATTGATCTGTATTTATTTCAATTTTTTCCCATCATCTTTGTTTTTAAATATCCCACATTGTGATAACAAAAATCTGCCATGAATGGTTAAACGTAAAAACTTAGACGTAAATTTCCTGTGGTTGAATTCGCTGTAAAAGGTCTTTCAAGATATTTTCGTATTTGTGAATTATTTTCTCTTTTAATTAGAGTAGCATTTTTTATGTAAAACATGTTGTCGGTTTCGCTACAGTAAACACCCAAAACTGTTTTTTAAAATGTCTCTTTTGTGTTCATATAGTCTTTTGTCTAAACATTTTGAGGTTTCTCCAATATATTCTTTCTGGCAATCGTTGCAGTAGATAAAATAAATTCCTCTTACAAGTTCGGACATGTTTTTTTTTGTTTTGTTTTGTGTTAAGTGGTTTTAAATGTAGTTGTGACAAATTTATATTAATTTTATATAAGTTTTTTTTTATTTGTTGCGTTTGTTAAGAAGGACAGCTTTTCTAGTTTGGAATATTCTATGAGCCTTTTGAAATAATTAGAATATTGAAGGGTCTTCAAAGTATTTCAATATTTTTCTCCTCTTCATGTACATATTGAGGGCTGAAAATTTTAATGATCCTTCCGGATTTTATTTTGTTATGATGGGAATAGAAACTTGTTAGACCATTCTATCACAACTACGACTGAAAAAATATTTTATGAGCCTTTTGTTTCGGATTGAATATGAAATAGAGTCTTGAAAGTAGTATTTACATTTTTCGGACTACTGTCCTCATCTTTGTTGCCATGTGTACGACATTTCGGCTGTTGTACACTCCGGCCTTATTCAGGTGCTAGGAATTGCGAACCAAACTCTTTATTACAATCACTGGGGTATATCATTTTCATTCCTTGCGTAGTAGTATTGCAAATGGTTGGAAGTCATGAGTTATCTCCCTCTAACCATGCAAGTTACTTGTTCACCACTGCTGTAGCGTGGTATTGAACTCACAACTAAGAGTCAAGTCAGGAACTAACCAACGTCTATATCCACTGGGCCATGAAGAATTTACGGACAATTGAATTTTTGGGACTTATAAACCTAATGTCAAGTAACCCTTTTTTTTATTAGAGTTCATATTGCAAATTTTTGATGTTAATGGTTTTCTCTAGTATTTTTTTACTAGAGTTCATATTGCAATTTTGACACTAATGATGAAGGCTGCAAATTCTGATTGCCCTAAGTATAATTAAGTGATCATTCTGGATTTTAATTTATTGTTAAGGTGTGAATAGAGTTTTAGTCAATCATTTTTATTAGTTGATTTTTGGTGGACACTAAATTTTAGGCTGCTGTCAGTTCGGTGTAACATGATATCTAAGAAAGGTAAAGTATTGTTTTCTTCCATTTTGTATGTAAATCCTATTGCCTGTTCGATTTTGTTTAGTTTATCTACAAGATCCGGTAAATCAGTATCACGTGGATAGATTAACAGAACATCATTAATATATCGGAAATAAGTGGATTATTTAGGTAAAATATTTTGTAAAGAACCAGATTCGAGAAATTCTAAGAAGATATATGCCATCACTCCATTATAAAACGATCACACTGGTAATTAAAATTTTTGTTTTAATCAGGTTTCTTTCAGCTTATCATTCTTGGTTTGTAAGAAAAAAGTACTTGCTCCATAATTATTTTGGTAAATAGTACTAAAATCATAAAATGAAATATTAAACTCACACGCTACACCTAAAATATCTTGGGCAGGTTTGAGGCACAAGGGTGTCAGCCATTAAATGGAGTCAAAAGTTGTAGCTTTTCTGTCACTTTTTTTCTATTTCACTTGGTTTTGATAATTGCAATTGGAGGATTATTGTTAAAAATAGATGAAGAATTTCACTACTATCATTTTCATTACATCGTATTAATATGGCTTCAACATTTGGTTAATCTTTAACATACATTGTAGATAACGGCACGTATTTCTTTAGTAGATCCTCTCGTTATAAGCCGGTTGTTAATAATTTTGCTGTCTAAGACATAGCATGTGGACGAGTGAACAGAGCGATTACTAAAAAGTCCGTCTACGAAACTCTGAAGTCGGGATGCTTCAATCAGCGAAGTGACAAGTTTCACATTTTTATTAATCCTAGATACATGTATATAGATGAATATCTATATTAGTGTATACTTGTACTACATTCTCGTACGGGTTAATGTGTCACCTATCGAAACTCAGCGCAATCCGCGCAAGTATCGATGGGTACACCCCGAACGAGCAAGATACACATATCAACATAAGATAGATGTTAGTCGATAAAACCAAAATACTTTACAGTACCAAATGTAAGGAAAGACTCAAAAACCTAGAAAATATTGTTTATATTTCTGAGAAGAGGTAGTATTTCCAGTATTTACATTATTCAGACTATTGTCTTCATCTTTGTTGCCATTTGTGCGACGTTTGTCTACATTTCTGAGATGAGGTAGTATTTACAGTATTTCCATTATTCGGACTATTGTCCTCATCTTTGTTGCCATTTGTACGACTTTTGTCTACATTTCTGAGATGAGGTAGTATTTACAGTATTTCCATGATTCGGACTATTGTCCTCATCTTTGTTGCCATTTGTACGACGTTTGTCTATATTTCTGAGATGAGGTAGTATTTACAGTATTTCCATTATTCGGACTATTGATCTCATCGTTGCCATTTGTACAACGTTTGTCTATATTTCTGAGATGAGGTATTATTTACAGTATTTACATTATTCGGATTATTGTCCTTATTTTTGTTGCCATTTGTTCGACATTTCTGTCGTTGTACGCTCCGGCCTTCTTTAGGTGCTAGGAATTTCGAACCGAACCCTTTATTACAATCACTGGGGTACTCCATTCTTTGCGTAAAGCCTCGATTGGAAGTCATGAGTTATCTCCCTCTACATGAGTTATCTCCCTCTATATGCAATATGAACTCTGTTGAAAAATCAGAGAGAAAAAAAATCATTAACACCAGAAATACTAGAGAAAACCATTAACATAAAAAATTGCAATATAAACTCTGGTAAAAATAGTTACTGGACATTATTTAGATTTATAAGTCCCAAAATTTCAGTTGTTCCTTAAGGACATATAGCCTGGGGGATATAGGTTATTTCCTGAATTGATTCTTAGAGTTGTGGGTTCAGTACCAAGCTACAGCAGTGGTGAACAAGTAATTTCGTTTGGGTTCTTCTCTGCACGGAAGCAGAGAGTTTAACAGAGTCTGGACCAAGCATGATCACTCTACTCTTCTCTTTATTAGGGGTCGCATATTTAAGTAGATAGGAACATATTATTATTGTATATAGGCAGGTATACAACACACACACACACACACACACACACACACACACACACACACACACACACACACACACACACACATATATATATATATATATATATATACATATTAATCATATCACCCCGAGCAAGGCGGTAACGCCACTGATGCGCAGGGGGCTACGTAAGAGTGAAAAGATTCGAAAAGAGATAGCCAGAAACCAAATCCTAAACAGGGAACAAGGTATGAGCCGCTTCACCTGTTCAATAGACGTGGGTGGAGTGTGAACCGAGCGATAGTTCAGTCTATCTACTCCAATTGAAAAAAAAACAAAAAAAAAAAAAACAAAGAAAATAGTAAAAAGATTGGAAAAGAGAAAGCCGGAAACCACATCCTAAACAGGGAACAAGGGATGAGCCTCTTCACCTGTTGAATATATGGATCGGAATCCGAGAAGAAGAGAAAATAAAGAAAAACAATAAATAGGAAATGTATCTCAATCTAACATGTTTCACTCTTATTATTGCCTCTTCAGAGATCGAGAGAAAAATGAATAAATAAATAAATAAATAAAAGCAACAAAGAGACAGTACATTGGTATGTTGTGATTTGGGGATCGTTCTTATTGGTTAGACATGTATTGCTTATATATATATATATATATATATATATATATATATATATTATTAAGTTCATTGGTTCATTTTCTGTTTTTATTAGTCAGATATGTGTCACGTATATTATTAAGTTCATTAGTTCATTTTCTGTTTTTATTAGTCAGATATGTGTCACGTATATATATATATTATTATGTTCATTAGTTCATTTTCTGTTTTTATTAGTCAGATATGTGTCACGTATATATATATATATATATATATATATATATATATATATATATTATAGTTCATTAGTTCATTTTCTGTTTTTATTAGTCAGATATGTGTCACGTATATATATATATATATTATTAAGTTCATTAGTTCATTTACTGTTTTTATTAGTCAGATATGTGTCACGTATATATATATATATATATCAGATTAAATAAATTGCAAACACTATCTTTGCTTATTTTTAATAAAATTCTTTCATACTCACGGATAATCTTTTGCGTATTACAATCAAAATATGTCAGAAACTAGCTGTAACGTAGGCATATGTTATTTTCATTCATTTCTTAAGGTACCCAAGTACTTTCAACCTCTTTCCGAGATCATCTTCAGGGTTATGATAACAAATGTAACCGGAAAACTGATTTGCTAAAAATTACTGTACATTTTTTTCTTGCTTCAAATATAACGGTTGACAAAATGCTAGCGTTCATTAGAACGTGAAAATTATCCACAATGGAATTTTTTATATGTTGTAAATGTCATGGAAATGGACGTGTTAAATCTTTTGTGAGTAATTAAACAGTATATATATATATATATATATATATATATATATATAT
>JBBBDQ010001461.1:1802500-1877500 GCA_037127315.1 Ascarosepion bandense | reverse complement strand
TCTTACGTCTTCTTATTTTTCTTCTATTTATTATTATTATTATTATTATTATTGACTACTTGTAAATAAATGTTTCTTTTTCTTCTTCTTCTTCTTGTCTTTCTTCCTGTTTTTCTTCTTCTTCTTCTTCATTTTTTCTTCTTCTTCTTCTTTATTTTTTTCTTCTTCTTCATTTTTCTTCTTCTTCTTCTTCTTCTTCTTCTTCTTCTTCTTCTTCTTCTTCTTCTTCTTCGACATTTTGCATTTTCGCTAATTTTCACATTACTTTCCCTGCTTTTCTCTCCCTTTGCTTTTTTCTTCTTCGTCTTGTACATTCCACTTTCTTTTCTATCGACTATTTTCTTTTGTCTTTCTTTCCCTTGAAAAGTATTTGCCTTCCACCTTCCCTCTTCCCGAATATTTTCCATTGACATTTCTCATTTTCTCTCATTTTTTTTTCTTCTCTTTTTTTCATTCCTCTTCAATAAACCTAACCGCTTTCCTAACATTGCCTCAATTATCTGTTAGAACGTCGAACTTTGTTCAGCCATCTTTTCTCTTCGTTTACAGATGACATTACTTTGCTTTACCTCACAGATGAAAACCCAAGTTTATTTTCCAATTCTTCTCTTCATTCTATCACAAACTTCGAAAACTATACAAGAAAAAATATGATCGAATCAAATACAAAGAAAAATGCAGAAGTGGTAAACCTGACTAATATTTTTCGACGCAAATAGCAGAATAAGTGTACAGTGATAACGGAAAATCCAGAGATGCAAAAATCTGTTGATGAAAGAAAGAGACAAATGAACTGGGATGAGAGATCCATCTTTTTATTTTCTCAGGGTTAAGAATCAATGGCAAAATTGGTTATGAGGTGATACAAACAGACAATAGAATCTTTTTAATCATTTCATTCTGAACAAGATGGCAATGCAGGAGAATTACGGAGAGTGAAAGTGAGAGAAAATGACTGAGTATTTTGAGATTAAGGAAAGGATAAAAGATGGACGGAAGATGATGATTGAGGTTGCATATAAAATTTTGAAGATTGTATTTATCCGGGAAGCTAGTAAGCAGAAGATAGTTCCACAAGCAGGAAATGCGAAAAAAGACACTGTTGGAGTAGAAGTGGGGGTTGCATTTAACTATTTCAGTATTAAATGGGTAGGACCTAGATACCGATCAAGTTGCAAACTTAAATTCATGTAGTCGGGGCACCAGAGAAAAAGGCTCACCAGAGCAGTCATCCTTTAAATATTTGTAGAAAAGGCCGGGAGAAGATACGCCACGTTAGTGAGAAAGTGACTGAAGTCGAGATGCCAGGTCAGGATTGTTTATATTACTGATCCTTCTTTGGATTTTGTCAAGAACTTATAGATGAATAGCAGAGGCACAAGACCAAATATGGCAGTAGCATTATATATATATATATATATATATATAGGTATAGAGTTCGTAAACGGCGAGGATAATCCATCAAGATCAACTTAATTTATCTTTTTAATCTTTTTTCCTTTTTTTTTTTAATCTTTCTCTTCAGTTAAAGGAAATGCTTATTCCGGCAAAATTTTTTGTACCAAATGGAAGGAATATTATGTGGTCTGATGTAATGAGCTAATTTAGCTCTTTGAAATGAATTATAATTTATAATCAATTTAAATGACGTGTTGAGTTTTCCTTTATATATATATATATATATATATTAACTTGAACTTGAAACGTTTTGAAATTTGATAAGAATCTTTTTTATCATGTGGTAATACAATTTTTCCGTGTGTAGGAGGATCAATGCATACACAGATTAAGCTGTTTTCATTCATAGTGACCATTACATCCACGATGGCGATCTTCAATGAAACCATATATTTTTTAGAAAATTGGTTGGTTTCCATTTCGACAATGTTCAAGATCCAGTAACTTTGGGTCTTTAAATGAAGATGACTTCGAGGCCACATGAAAATGATATCTTGAACATTCTCTGTCAGCCATTTTTTATTCAGTATGCAAGAGCACCCTGTACTACCCTATCAACCCAAAACTTGACCACTGTGTCACGACCGTCGCTATAACAACTTATTATTATAGCGAAGGTCACGATTGTGTTCAGCATCTTGTAGCCAATGATGCAGGGAAAAGTATGTCGGTACAACATGACTATCGTTTCTCCTAACTGCAAGAATCATAACAATCGGCAAAAATTAGGTATGTTTATTTGGTATGGATGTAAAACCGCCTCTTGTTCTTACTGTTAGAAAAATAACAAGAATTTTCTGGGTTCCTCGGAGTGCCTTAGCCTGTTCAGTAAGTCTTTCATAAGGTACTTCAATATCTTGATTTGAAACTGTCCAATAATATCTTGATTATGAACTTTAATAACTAGATTATGAACTGTCCAATTCTCATTACGCAGGATAAATATTCTCGTGCATCACAAATCCGATGTGGGTACCGTCACTTTGAGCGATTCGGTGACAGCTATCATCTTTGCTAGGTTTTCGCTGTTGATGATATCCGGAACCTAAGTACAACGTCTGACAGCTTCCAATCTTTGTTTCTCTTAGTCAAGGATGGCATGTTCTTGAGCTTGCAAACGAAGTACCTCTCAAGAAGCTACTTACTCTCGGGTAACAATCATATTCATTTTTATTTCATTGATGATCTGCTCAATGAATTAGAGCTGTGATTTAGTTGGGTGTTGTCTCCAGGAGATGTTAAGTATAGCTCTCAGCGTTCGAGTGTAGGTTCCATCTAACTTAGACTCTAAGCTCAGAGAGCACTATACATTAAAACTGCCTTTACAGTGGCTACAAAGAATCATTGTTTATAGTTGTCTGGTAGATCTGCTTTACATTCATTTTATTCACGTTGGCACATGCTTTAGCTGTGCGAATTTGCACATCTTTTTCAGTAGAATTCATTTCGCTTCCATATATAGATTCTAGAATGTTTATTTATCTTTTTATTCTAGTGTAAACAGGGTGTGTCTAACTTTTTTTGACACTTGTGCAAACTGGACCTATGTCCACCTTTTTGACGCCCAAGTTAATACTTCATATTTTTATGTTGGCCGGATGCAAGCAATTACCAATAATTTTTTTTGTCTTATCACAGATTGAAAAGGACCGGTAATCTGGCTAAATGGCATCTGAATGAAAGTTCATATCAAGCAAAGTCTTATGCGCTAAATTCCTCTATTGATATTTATGGATGTTTACTGAACGTTTGTGGAAACTAAACAGTGAATACGAATACAGTTAGTGGGTAATGCGTTTCTGTTTTAGTAAAATCAATTTGCATGATAGGACATGTTTATTTGCGTGGTATACAGGCTTTTGTTCAATGGTGATGATTAGGTGGACAAATATTGTTTTGTAGTTAAAACTTTGATCTGTTTAATAAAGTTACTGGGATGCAAGAACTTAAGTAGGCTTCGTTACTTTCGGGTCGTCCCTCGGAGAGTATATGCGTCATGAAATTTCACTTAATTGTAGATGTACTCTTGGAACTTTAATATTCATAAGCAATAGCTTAGAGGTTCTCAACCGGGATTTGTATTGACCTTGGGACTTTGTAACATTACTGGGGTCCAGACAAAGAACTTAAGTATATGCGTCATGAAATTTTAAGTATATGCGTCATGAAATTTCACTTAATTGTAGATGTACTCTTGGAACTTTAATATTCATAAGCAATAGCTTAGAGGTTCTCAACCGGGATTTGTATTGACCTTGGGACTTTGTAACATTACTGGGGTCCAGACAAAGAAATAGCAGATTGATTGTCTACGTTATTTTTAGTGATGCATAGAACAATTTCACTTCGAAACGGTTGCTACAACTGATAATTGAAGTTTCTACTGTAATCTGTGTCATATTGAAGTACTAAAAACAGAAAAAAATATCTAAAGCTAGCAGAAAACTAGATCAAGCGATGTAAGTTATCATCTCTTTCACTCGATGTTTTTACCGGATGTGTTGATTGCAAAAGTTGAATAAAACATAAGAAGGTTATATACTGTACATAAATGTTCTGTAAAAAGTTGTTGTTAAATCCAAACTTATCTAAACTTAGTTAGAAATGGAACTTTGTCTCTATGTGTGTGTATGTGTGTGTCCGTTACCTATAGACTCCGAAACGGCTGAACCGACTCTCTTGAAAATTTACACAGTTGTACTATAAGCGTCTGCGAGTGTTCTTAGCTAGGTTTTGTGTCGAGGTACCACCGATAAATATGGAAAATCGATAATCGAAAAAATCGGGTTATAGAAGGAGTGGTTCGATTTTAATCAAATTTGATACACTCATAGACAAAGACATAAGAAACGATATTCAGAAGTTTCAAGGTTGCAGTTCTTATAATAGTGCAGAAAATCGATAATATATATATAAAAGGCAAGATGTTTATGTGTGTGTCTGTTTATCTTCCTGTATGTCTGTATTTTTTTCAGTCCTTTTATTTTAGTTTTTGCTTCGGATTTGGCTATAAGTAGGTATAATTGTAGTTCTTAGTCTCAGCCATGATACCATTTACTCAGAGGGCTTATTTAGCCTTCAAAATTCAGTTTACGATAAAAAAACCTTATTTGATATCGATACCAGGAAATCAAAATTTGACTTACATCCATTCATTTTTCTTTCAGTCTACAGTTTCGCTTTAACTGGAAAAAACTATTGCTTTTTCGTCTTATGTGCCAACGTCCAAAGAGTCTGAGCTCTAGGAACATGGATTAGTTTGAAAGCTTTCATTACACCCGAGCAACGCCGGGCTATGCTGCTAGTCTTAATTAAATGAGTTTTACCTTAAAATAAAGCATATACATTTATTATTTCTATAATAAATTCCTAAACATCTACTAGCAAAAATTAAAATTAGCTTCTTTTTTTTTTCATCGAATTGTTACGAGGGTTTACCAAATAAAAAATTAAGAAGAAAAATGGTCTATGCGTAAAAGAAAAAAATGGTTGAGAACCACTACACGAGGTTAACAGCTTTAAAAAAATCCACCTCATCCGCTCTTATTCCATCGTCTCCGTTGTTTTGGTTTCATGAAAATTTCCTAGACTAGACACCAGTTTTAAGAAAATGACTAGAAATGCAGCATGGTTTTAATAGAGATTCTAAAATTGCATACAATATTATAAATCATTCAATTTTAAAAATAGCTTTCGAATCTTAAGAATTCAATATAATATTTGAGTCGTACGCTAGAAACAAGGAAAAGACTGCTAAACATTTACATGATATCCTGTACAGCAGTGAGTGCTGGACAATCTCCTCACAGATGAAGAAGACTTGAAGCAACAAAAATGTGGTTCTACAGAAAGATGCAGAGAATACCATGGCCTAAACATGTGAGCAATGATGAAGTCAGCACAGATGAATAAGAGATTTGAAACAACAGATATGTGGTTCTACAGAAAGATGCTGAGAATATCATGGTCCGAACATGTAAGCAACGGGGAAGTTTTAAAGAAAATAAAAACAAAATAGAAAACTAAATTTAACATTAGGAAGAGACAGTTGAAATTTCTGTGTCACATTATCAGGAAAGCGAAAGAGAAGAGAAACATTTCAGAGGAAACGGAAACCCACTTCTAATTAAGAAACAAAGGCTGAAACTCTACCGCTCTTCAATATATCAGAGAGGAGTGTGAACAGGACATTAGACAAACCTATCTACTCCTGTTCAGGAGAAAACGTAAATAAATAGTAAATAAAAGCTATTAGGCGGAGGCATTGAAGTAGAAAAAAGCCGGAAGCCGGAAGTTGATGTAGAAAAAGCCGGAAGCCCAATCGTAAACAGGATACAAACATAAACCTCTACTGCTGTTAAAAAAACCGGGAAGTAGCGTGAACCGGACGATAGGCAAACTTATCTACGCCTGGCACAAAGAGAACGTTTGAATTCCCACCCTTTCCGTTACTAGCCCCTGCTTTCGGCGTAAGAATTTTTCATTCTTTAATTGAATGGGGTTGACAACGCATGTCTGGAACTGACATGTTGAAATAGCTATCCCCATAAATATGATCCGAATTTACAGATAAATAAATAGATATCTGTTCTGTAAATTAAATCAAATCTACATTGAGCTCTCTGTTGGATCAATTTTATAATTTAAACGATATTACTAGGATCCTCTAGGATTATTTACTAATCTTATACTGGATTATATATATATATATATATATATATATATATATAATTACTGAGCAGAAGAAGCAAAAGCCCCAAGGGGTGAAGATGTTAAAATAATGCCTTCACGAAACTTGGAAGTCGGCATAACTCTGCACAGTTAAGTGACATACTTCTCCACATTAATCCTCTTAACGTTGTATCTTTATCTTGATATCTCGCCTTTTATGACAAAAAAGCCCCATTTGCCAAAATGCCATTCTACTACTGAAACTAACACTATTAATCATCACACTTGAACACACTCACTCTTTCTCTCTCTCTCACTCTCTTAAAAGTCTGCCTCCTTCTGCCGAGCGCCCATAGCTCAGAGGTAGAATCGCCGACTTACGCCAATTCGGTCGGCTTTCAAACATGGGTCAAAAAGCAATCGGATGTCTAACCGTACTGATGAACTGTGATAAAGCGAAACAGATCTGTCTGCGGATGACAATATATATATATATATATATATATATATATATATATACAGGGTGTTCATAAAGTCCGTGTGCACTTTAAAAAATTATAACTTTATTTGTATTTGTGATAGAAATAATCTAAAAAATAATATAACGTTTAATGTACCTAGTTTTAAGTATAGTTATTGAATAATTCTTTACCTTAAAATTTGCAACAATTTTTAGATAAGTAAAAAATATGAACTGCAAAATCGTATTACCCTTTGTATTGCTAATGATGGAGGACATGTGGAAACTTTTAAAAAAATTCAATAAAACCTTAAAAATATAGCTTTACTTCTTTCTAATCATTTTACAAATTATTTCTATCGCAAATACAAATAACATTTTTAAAGTGCACACTTTATAGAAACCCTATATATATACATTCTCTCTCTCTCATATATATATATATATATATATATATATATATATAAACACCTAGTCTGTCCTGAGGATTGCGTGTAAGAATGAAACAGACTGTCGCACTTTTATATTTACATACACATTATCTCTGTTATCGAGTAATTTAACTCATAAATATAGCATTCCTTAATACTCTATCTTTATCATGTTATACAGAGTACAATGAGTCAATTGTCGCCATTTTATATTCTTAATTTTGCGCATGCGCGTTGTTTGTTTTTGATTTTGTCGACTGCACAGTATAATACGGTCAGGAAAAATGATGCAATTCACTCCTCCAGAAATTTGGAAACTGCATGCTGTACTGTTTGGCATTCACACCGGAAACTCTGATACAAATAGTTTAGAGTGTTTCGGTGTCAATCTGAGACCTGCGCAGATGAGTTGGAGGATATATCCAGTCTATATCATGGTGTTTGGAGTGACAACTAGTGATGGCAATGTGATGCCTCCATTCATCTTCCCACAGAGCCTAAGACTCAACACAAAGGCCTACATTAAGTGCCTTGAGAAGGTAGCGCTGTCCAGTGTCAAGAGGATGGTAGCCGGAAGACCTTGTGTCTGACAACAGGTCTCTGCACCATATCACACCAGAAAAAGAACCCAGTCATGACTGTCAGACAATTTCTGCGACCACATCATCCTTTACTTCTGGCCACCTAACTCCCCAAACTGCAACATCCTTGATTATTATTTGTGGGGTGTAGTTGAACGAGAGATCAGCAACAGACCTTGTCACACCAAAGATGAAAATGAAGGCAAACATTTTGGCAGTATTCGCCAATTTAAACAAGGAAACAATCCGAAAAAAAGGCGGGAGATTTTGAAGTCGTCTGAAGGCCGCAGTTGAAGCCAGTAACGATTTGATTGAATACATTTAGTCTTTAGTATAAAATATTATTTCATAAAATATTTTTGTGTAAATATGTCTGTTGAAATGAGATGTTAGTGTTATTTTTTCGCGTACTTAAGACGTTAATTTGTCCGTCGTACCCTGAATATATGTCAGTGTTTGTGTATTTGTTTGTGTATGTGTATTTTATTAATTTTGCTTTATCCCATATAAAAATTATGCGTTTGTGTCAAAACGCAAGCTCTCTTCCTCCACATCTCTCTAATGGCACTGACTGGTATCAACTGTAATTTTACTTTTGTAAATGATTTTCCCCGACGTTTTCCAAAAATATCAATGTTACCAACTTACTATTGATTCTGAACAAAGATATTACCTATTTGCTGATGAAGATCACCTTAGCTAGCGGTAAATCATTCAGTATTCTGTCTTAGCTGCAACGAAAAATCCTCTTTATTCTATTTGTAATTATTTTATTTTTTTCACTTTTTTCTGATTTTATCATTGTTTGCTTTTAGACATTATTTGTTAATTTTTCCGCCATTCGTGTTTCCTGATGCCCATGTTTTGAGCATAATTTATTAAAAATAATTTTATTTATGACTTCATTTTTTGTTCTCTTTGGGGAAATTATATAAATATTTAAATTTTTATATATTTGCGCTTTTTCAAATACTTTTCTCTACCAAAAAGACATAAAAGAAATAATCTTGAATTGAACATTACTCAATCCAATTTTATCGGGCGAATATCATATTTATTCTCTTTTTTATTTTGCTATTGTTCTCATAAAATCTAAAATGACCAAATATTGTATTTATTTCTTAGAAGAAAAATATTAAACTGTGAATAAATTTGTTCTTTTTCTTCTATATGTCGCAATTTTTCAGGACGTAGGCGATCGTAGCTCTCATTAATTTCCTGCCATCCGTAGCTCTTAATAACGTTTATTTTTAGCTGTCTCTCCTAATCATTGTTCTACCAACACAAGCTCGTTATTTATGTTATACACTTCTTGTCTCTGTCTATCTTGCTTTCAATACGTCCTATGAGTGTCACATTTTCTTAACCTTCTTTCTTCATTATGTATTCTAGAAAATTTAACGTTTTCTGATTTGAAGTATGAGGCATTTTCTTTATCTTTTCTCAAAAGTTTTGTGGTTGCTCACATGTTCAGTCCATAATATTCTCAGTATCCTTCTGTAGAATCACATTTCTGTTGCCTCAAGTCTCTTCTTCATCTGTGTTGACTTCATCATTACTCATATCTTCAATCCATAGTATTCTCAGCATTTTTCTGTAGAATCAAATTTCTCTTGCCTTAAGTCTCTTCTTCTCTAGGGAGATTGTCCAGCATTCATTACCCAATAGAAGGACTGATGTTACATCACATTCAAATGAAATTTTCCTTAGCTCTTGAAAGTATTTTTCGTTATCCCAAAATGCCTTAGAATTTCGATATCGCATTTTTCGCCTTTTATTAAAGCACTCCATATATACTTTCCCATAGTTCATCATTCTCTTAGCAAAAACTGCATGAACAATATTTACTTACTATTTGCCAAAATGCCATTCTACTACTGAAACTAACACTATTAATCATCACACTTGAACACACTCATAATTCTGTTATTATAGATCAAGTACTATTTTATGAGCACCAGTACTTAACTTCAGTTATTTCATATGTATATATAATGTTGAGCTGTGGTAATGTTTGGCGCCAATATTGTTGTTTGTGAAGTGGTTTTTCTGATAAAAGGTATTTTGGCAATCAGGTTTTTTATCGTAAAATGCTCAATATCGGAGTGGAGATTTTTTTTTTTAATCATCTCACCCCAAGCAAGGCATTCCACTGCCACTATTGCGCATGGGGCTACATAGGGGAAGGTAAAGAGAAGGAGTGGTTAGACATAGGGAATGTCAGGAGGAAGGTGACAGATGAGTAAGGATAGCGAGGATGAGGGTTAGGCAGATGGGAAGAGTGTTTGATAGAATGGGAGAAGGTTAGTGTGTTAGGAGGTGTCTATTGACCTTACATTTAAACTCCTGGAGATTGTAGCCGTCGGGGAAGCAATCGTTTGGAAGAGAATTCCACAGTCGGGAAGTGCGAGGAAAGAAACTGTTGGAGTAGAAGTTACGGCTGCATTTTATCGGTTTCACTGTAAAAGGGTGGGATCTAGTTGCTAATCTAGTATCTCGTTCAAATTCGTATTTAGGGGGCACCAGTGATCTAAGTTCATCGGAGCAGAAGCCGTGAAAGTATTTATAGAAGAGACACAGGGAAGCCACGTCGCGCCGGTGGGAGAGAGACTGCAGGCGGTCTGCCAAGTCGGTATCTATCACATTATAGACCCTCCTCTGAACCTTATCGAGAAGCCCGAGGAGAACAGCAGGGGCACCCGACCAGATATGGCAGCAGTATTCAATGCACGGGCGGATGGTAGATTTGTAAATATGCAGGATAGATTTAGACGGAAAAAACTTCCGGGCCCTACACAGAGAACCGACTTTCATAGCAGCGGATTTAGCAATGGATTCGATATAGTCATTCCATTTGAGGTCCGCTGAAAGTGTGAGACCAAGGAGGCGTAGTGTTTTACTCTCTGGGAGGCAAGCCTGGTCCATGCTAATGGGAGGTAGGTGAGATCGTTGATGATGGTTAATTGAGAGTAGCTTCGTTTTAGAAGCATTCAAATTTACTAGCCATTTCTTACCCCAGTCCAATATGGATTGGAGGTCTTTTTCAATCTCGGCTGCGAGGTTAGCTTTGACGTATTTGGTATTTTTGTTGGAGGCGAGAGTAAACTGTGGTGTCATCGGCGTACAAACCTATTTGGGCTCTTATGGAATCAGGGAGATCATTAATATATATCAGGAAGAGTGTAGGATCTAAGATGGAGCCTTGGGGGACACCTGCGTTTGTATGGTAGTTCTGAGAGGCATGTCCGTTTAATACCACCTTCATTGTGCAGTTAGAGAGGAATGACTGAATTAGTTCAAACAAATGTCCAGTTATACCATAGCTCCGCAGTTTACATAGAAGGCCAGTATGCCAAACTCTGTCGAACGCCTTAGATATATCCAATGCAACGGTTCGGGCTTTGCCATTCCTGTCGAGTGCCTGGTATATGTACTAAATATAGAGCGTTGATAGTTTCAGGGCAAATAATTTGCCACTTTAAGTGAGCAGGTTCATGCTGTCTTTGAAGTTTCGTGAGAACATCGTTATGATGCCTCACTTATTGGGGGTTGGGTTCTTTGCAAATTCGTTTCACTAAAACTATATATATATATATATATATTGTTGAAATATATGTATTGTTGAAATGACAATATATATATATATATATGTATATATTGTCATTTCAACAATATATATATATATATATATATATATTGTCATTTCAACACAAGCAGTGCTATAAGGCTACTAAGATACAAGATGATTTTCGGCAGAGTGCAGGAAATTGAGAAAACGTTCGTATTCAAGCAGACTGAAGGTGAGGGCTGACGTTGCAGATAAATCTTTGAAGAAGAGAGTTCCACATGAAAGCAAGAAGCTAGAGGCAGGAAGTACGAGAGATGAAAATACAAGGGCAGAACTTACGCTTACATCTAACAATTTAAAATGCAATTTAGTAGTACGTTTATATTAATAAAGTCCAGTTCCATGAAACAAAGTCTAATCAGAACGATTAACGTGGAAATATCTTTTTTACAGTAAGATTCCCTCTGTATAAGGACGAGACGCCACACGAGGGGTAGTTTATACGGATAAGTGGGGATGATAATGGTTAATTAGACTTGAACGTCATGATTGGGGAAACATCCTCTTGGGAGTCTGTTCTACAGAGCAATGTTTGAAGAAGCTGTTTGAGTGGAACCTATTTCTGGACGATGGTGTACGGAGAGAATATTGGTAATATGCTATAATTTAAGCGGCATGATGGTTTCTAGCCGTGAAGGTCAGACCTGGCGGGTCCTAGCCGTGAAAGTCAGACCTGATGGAACCTAGAAATGTAGTTCGTCCGAGCACTTTCTATGGATGTAGCGATAGAATAGTGAAAAGCTTGCCATGACTCGCTTGTGAGTAAGATGTTGGAAATTAGTTCGTTCTCCACAAGGAGTCGAAGACGCTTGAACTCGGTCAAGATTAGAAAGTGTGAACTGGGCAGCTAATTTTGACCTGATTTGGCTTTTGTATGTGCGTTGTGGTGCAGGATGTGTATTGGGGTGCAGGATGTGTATTGGGGTGCAGGATGTGTATTGGGGTGGTTATCGGCTCGGAACGAGACATCGGGAAGTCGATTTCGAATTCCAGATGTATTCTTTGCATTCACTTACTCACAAATACTCTTGGGAAAAGTATTACTCCGTCTCTTCCTTTCAATTATGATGATTTTTTAAGCGCAGCTTAGATGTGGCACAAGGCTGAAAATATTGGACACCCAGTGGGGATCGAACTCACTAATCAAGTATAATGATTCTAGCGAGACGAGCTTGCTAGCCATTACACCACCTCGAGGTGCCCAGTTATGTGTTAAATAACAGGAGAGATTGGGTTCTATAACCTTGGCTGGCAACCAGTCTACTGCAGAAAATAATGACAATCTACTTCGGGATAAACTTCTGCCCAGTCAGTCATGTCTTTTTCGAAATATGATCATCCAAAGCCTGTATCACGTATAGCACTTAAGTGACTCACTGAAATGTAGAGAATAGCACGAGGAGTCCGGTACTAAATGGAGAGGTACAAGGAACCGATAATTTCATATGTACCTTTAGTGATTGAAGAAGCTGTTCGAGTAAAACTTGCCTCTTACTGATAGAATACGAAAACGGTTTGCTACTATGTAAATGAATTGGTGTGTTCTTGCCGTGAAGGTTCGACTTGGTGAGACCAGGGAATGTAGTTCGTTCGAGCACTTTCCGTGGAAGTAGCGACAGAGCAGCGAGACGATTGCAACATCCCGTCTGTGGGAGAGACGTTGGAGGGTAGAGAATAATTCGGAAACGCTTCTGGACTCTGTCAAGGCTGGAGAGTGAAGTCTGGGTAGCTCCCGCCCGAATATGACTACAGTAAACTATTTTTGGTCTGATTTGACTTTTGTAAAGGTAAGGAGAGTTTGTAGAGTCAAGTACTAAATGGAGAGGTACAAGGAGTCGATAATTTATCTGTATATCTAGCCATGGATATGCCACTTGAGGTCAGGTGTGAGTATGAGGCCCGATATTCCCTCAAGGCATGATGTTTCCTTGAGGAGGCATCCGTTCAAAAGCACAGGGAAGCAACGTTACGTCGACGGGAAAGTGATTGAAGCCGAGCTCAAAAGCCACAATCATTGCAATGTATCTTTGGTCTTTTTCAAGAACCTTGAGATCTGCCATATCTGGTCGAGTGCTCCTGCTTTTCATTTAGAGGTGCACGGCAAAATCCAAAAGAAGGATGTGCAATATAGCAATGTAGTCGGTCCTGACTTGGCGGTCTTCTTTCAGTCACTTTCTTACCGAAAGTGATATAGCTTCCCTATATCTTTTCTACAAATATATACTTGGTGTCCCGACCACATGAATTTACCGTTGAAATAGCTAAATATAGCTTCATCTTCTACTCTAAGAGTTTTTTTTCTCGCACATCCTATCTGTAGAACTCCTGTCTGTTTATTTGCTTTCCTGACAGCTACAATTTCCAAAAGTTTAAATGCAACATCAGTTGCTATCTTCTATATTTTTGAATTCCATCCATTTCTTTTCTTTGACACTTCTGTACTTTTTCTCCCAGGATAACTCCCTGCGCACCAGGAGCGGCTTTGACTTGCTTGGGGTTAAGTTATAAAAAAATGCAAAACAAATAAAAAAACAAAAACAAAAACAAAAAACAAACCCCCAAACAAAATATATCAGAAGTACTTTACCAGTAAGATAAGACAGTAATATTAAATCCATGGACTTATGAATCAGCTAGATCGGTTCTAGCGAGAAATATTGTCTCGCCACAGTGAACCAACTTTCAAAGCATATTGATTCAAAATAATCGGTCCATTTCATGTCAGTTAAACCAAGATGGTGCAATGAGTTACTATTTTGGAGGTTAGCATCAGCCATACTGATGGAAGATTAATGAGAGATGTTTTGTTTTGAGACATTCAAATTATTAAGCTATTTCTTGTCCCTGTTAACAATAGATGTAATTCGCTCTCGAAATTAACAGCCAATTTGACTTATAAGACATACCAATAAAACAGGAGTAAAAAGATGTACCACCGGCATAAATAATGTGCCGAGAACTGTTGATATCTAGATATCGAGGTTACTAATAAAACTTGGGAACAAAATATATCTGAGTATAGAGCTCCTCAGGGTTAAGTTATGCTTCAGGATTAACAGAGAATAGAAAGTACGACACTGAGGTTCGAAGGCTTATTGGCATGGCCAAGGTCGCAATCCTGAAGATGAGATAAGAACAGTAAAATAAGGATAATTGCATCATACATTTTTATAACGATAATTAAATACACTAGTTAATGTTCAAATTTTAAATCTCCTTTACAGGCAACTGTTAAACCAGGGAATATATTCAGTCAGTTGGTTTAGTGCCATATGTGATCGAAAGAGACATGACTGATTAGTCAGAATATTATGCCGCAGTAAGTAGTCATTGCTTTCTATGGTAGACTGGTCGGCAGCCATAGCTATAGATTTCACTCTGTTTTATTATTTAACCCATAACTGGAGGGAAAAGACGGAGTAATACATTTACCAAGAATATTTGTGCGTAAGTGAATGCAAGGAATTCAAACTCGGTACCCCGATATCTACTGCACCACAGTCGATATCTACTGCACCACAACGCACATTCTCCCATATATATATATATATATATATATATATATATATATATAAGATATTACAGTAGGTGAAAACAGAAACATTCAATATTTATATGCACGCACACACACACACACACACACACACACACACATATATATATATATATATATATATATATATAAGAAAAAAATTAGGCAGACAGGTTATTTCATTGTAAATCGGAAGTATAGGCCTATTTCAGGCGAACCATCATCAGCTTCCGAATGAAATTCACAAACTAAAACACCCCCCAAAAAACGGAATAAAAATAAAGATCGCTCCCATCAGTTCTGTGAATACACACACATATTCATACATAAGCATATATATATGCAAAATATAGTCAAAGAGCACGCGTAAGAGTGGATGTCAACTTAAACTTAAAGATACATTATGCAAATCAGTTAGACTGCTGACACGTAGATTTTTAAAGAAAAGAAAGTAGGTTAGGTAAGAGAGAGAGAGAGAGAGAGAGAGAGAGAGAGAGAGAGAGAGATAGCGTTAAAGAGAAAGGGTAAGTATCTTAAAGCGTAAACGAAAATGGAAAGAATAAGAAAGAATAGAGGAATAAGTTTAAATAAAAAAAGAAAAGTTGAGAGAAGAAAATTAAAATAAAAAATAAAGAAATAAATATTGTATAGTAACTGTGAAAAGATAAGAAATTAGAGTCTAAAAAAATTAAGAAAATTAAAAATATTTAAGAGGTAATAGTTAATCAATCCGTTGTAATCACAAATACCATCACACCAGTATATAATCAAAATTTATATTAATTATTCAGTCAACAAAACAAATATAATAGAATATAAAGCTAAAAAAATTAATTTAAAAGTAAGCTTAATTATTCTATTTAAATTTAGTTGTTTAGATTTAATTAATTAGTTTAAAAATAAATTTAACAAATTAATAGTGGAAGGATAAGAAATTAGAATCTAAAAAAAACTAAGAAAATTAAAAGAATTAAGATATAATATTTAATCAATCAGTTTTAATCACAATTACCACCACACCATTATATAATCAAAATTATACTAATTATTCGGTTAACAGTACAATTATAATACAATATAACGTTAAATATTAAAAAAAACATATATATGTACACATACTACTCACACACACACGTAAATGCGTACACACACACACACATACACGCACACGCATATATATGTACACACATATATACACACACACACACACACACACACACACACACACACACATATATATATATATATATATATACGAACACACATATATACACACATACACCCGCAAAAACAAATATGAAAGCAATACCATAGACATATATAAACCCGTATATATTAAAAAACATCGACACATATAACAAATGAATAATAGATATTCGTAAGATAGTGTGGTGTGTGTAAAGTCTTCAGAAGAATGGATGACGGGCTAAAAGTTTAACATAATTTAAAGCGGCTCCTTTGTCGACATTTAAAAACTAGTTCCCTCCTCAGATTAAGCAGTTCCAATTGATTTTTGTGTTTGATAATAGTAATTTTTTCATCAAGGCATAAGTGACAGTAATCTATGAAGTTGGTGGGTGTGTTAGATTTTTTTAACGATTTTTCATTTAATCATAGGGGTTAAGTTCTTGTCTTTCAATGACCAGAAATATTTGGATATAGATGTCAGGTTTCTTAATTCAGGTTTGGAAAAGGAGTGTGTGTGATTGTATAACCGTTGCTTTCAAACACCTGCTGAATTACCAATGTAGTATTTCTTCAAGTATGTATTTTCTTTTGGGTATATCATAGCTTGATATACCACCCCTTCTGCTATGCAAATGCTGGACAATTTCATCAAAGATGACGATAGGACTAGAAGAAACAGAAATGTTGTTCTACAGAAGAATGCTGAGGAAACTGTAAACAGATGACAGAGTATTGATAGCAGACACAAAAAGGAAACTATAAGACTTCCGGTAGAAGGTATCGAATGAAAGCGAAAAGAAAGAAGTAAATATAAACTACAAGAAAACTCAAAGCCAGATCGACAGCAAAAAGAGGAGCCCACAATACCAATTACAGGTCAGGAACACTAAAATCAAGCAGATACAGAAATTTAAATACCTGGGAAGTTTTATAACAGAGGACGGAAAGTGCGACACTGAGACCCAAAAGCGTATTAGAATGTCCATGGACGCATTCCAAAATCGAAAAACAAAGAAAAGAGTACCGGACTGTTATGTGATATCTGTCCTTCTATATGGCAGCAAATGCTGGACAATTTCCTCAAAAATGAAGGAAAAACTCGAAGCAACAGAAAGTGGTTCTACAGAAGGATGCTGAGGATACCATGGACCGAACATGTGAGCAACGACGAAGTTTTGGAAAGAATGGAACAGAAAAGGAAACTTATACTTAATATCAGGAAGAGACAGCTAAAGTTTTAGAGACACGTAATGAGGAAGGAAGGCTTGAAGAATCTGATACTCATAGGACGGATGGAAGGAAAGAGAGACAGGCAAAAATAGCGCATGGCATACTTGATGGGCTTAAGAAATGAATGACAGAACTAGGTTTGGGAGAAATAACAATGTTAATATTAACAGCTATAAAGGACAGAAAAAACTGGAGGGCTATGATTACCTACATCCTGAAGGAACACAACACATAAAAGAAGATAATTATTGCTCTAAATATGTATTGTGCAATTTTACTAACAAAATCCCATTAAATTCATCATTTTATGTATATCAACAGGTGTTATTATTACCAAAAGTTTGATTAAAAAGAACCAATATCTTTTGTTTAATTATAGTATTTTTCCAGTTTTCGAATAAGACGTTGAATATTGGGATTGAAATTGTGAATAAAGTGTTCGAATTTCATATTGTGTTATTGTTCAGTAGAAGTATAACTGAGTTATCTAAAATCAGTCAGTCAATTACCGTACGTAATACGCGATTGGGCGATCATGTGTCTTTCAATCCATGACTGACTAGACTGAAAATTTTCTCGCAATACGCTGCCATTTTTTTCTATGTTAGACTGGTTACCAATCTGTCTTGCTATTTAACCCATAGCGGGAGGGAAGAAACGGATTATTACGTTTCCCAAGGGTCAGTCAGTTAAGTGCCATACGTTATACACGCTTGGGCGATCGTGTCCCGAAAGAGACATGACTGACTTGGCAAAAGATTATCCCGCAGTAGGTTGCCATCACTTTCTACGGTAGACTCGTTGCTGACTAAGGCTATAGAATCCAATCTGTCCTGCTTTTTAACCCATAACTGGAGAGAAGAGGCGGATTAATACATTTTCCAAGAATATTTTTGCGTAAGTGAATATAACAATTCAACTGGAATTCGAACTTGGCTCTCCGATTTCTCATTCCGAGCCGATATCCATTACACCGTAGCACACTTTCTGATCGAAAGTAGTTGAACAAAACAATAAGAAAATATGAACTTCGGACAGATTTCGGTGAGCTCGATACTCAAATAATTTATTCGAAACTTTGAAAAATAAAATAAAAATTTCAACATACAACCATACCGTGTGTATTCATTTTATCAAATTTGTTTTCCATTTTGTCGGAGTAAGGAACACAGAGATTTTCCATCATTTTTATTGTTCTAAGCACTTTCAGCTACTTCTTGAGACATTTACATGGTAATTTTGTTTTTAGTGTTGTTAGTTTTCCCTAATGTTTTGACTGTTTAAGTTGCATTTTATTTTTGTGTCGTCTGGAATAGAAGCGTTAATTCTGAGCCTTTGCGTGTTGAGCGCGGCGAACATCTATCTATAAAGAAAAATATTAAAACGCTCTATTTACACTGTTAAGTAGGGTGAGGTTGATGTACATGGCCTCTCTAATAGCGTAATGTTTCTGCTAATGTGATTTAAATAGAATGTAAAGTGTTTTCGATCAGAATTTTCTTTAGGGTACATATATATATATATATATATATATATATATATATATATATATATATAATTGAACATTGAAGTCAATAATACCCATAACGATTGCATTTAAGCATGTAATAGTCGGCGCTGTTTGCTAATTTAAGTGTCCTCTTTTATATTTTCATATGTTCTATCCCTGATATCTAATACAGCCCTTTAATTCATAAATATAGCATATCGTAATATATATATATATATATATATATATATATATATATATGTGTGTGTGTGTGTGTGTGTGTGTGTGTGTCTGTGTGTGCATATAAGGTATATTTCGGCAGCAGTAATTCCTTCAAACATGTTTGATTAAATGATATGGACAAGCTCTCTCTAACAATTTATTTATTTTTTAAAATTTACAAATTAGCTATTTTGAGTTATTTGCTGAAGTTTATATTTGTTTTTATTTTATATTATTTTATTTCCGAGTACATTCGTATGTTACCACATTTGTTTTCAAAAGTTTTTTTCAGTGTCTATTTAAGCAAGTGTTTTTTGGTTTGATGAAACCAATTTCAAGTCATTCAAGGTCACGTCATAAAAGCAAGCTGAATTTTTTTAATGTGTGGTTTTATATATATATATAGTTGGCCAATAAAATAATTTCCAAAGATGAAATAACAAACGATTTAAAGACTTATTTTAAGTTCAAATAGTGATTTAGGCATAGTCAATGAATACAGTTTCCGCAAAAATCCTTCTACAAACTTTCTACAACCCTAGCTGTAGTAAACAACTAGCCGAAAACAGTAATGTAAAATGAAATGAAAAAAATCTCTCTTTCCCCACTGGTTGAGAAAAAGCATGTCGGAAAGCATGCAGGAAAAATGGTCGGTTCCTTATCAGTGAATTAAGTGCCATACGTGATAGACGCTTTAGGAGATCATGTCTCGAAAGAGACATCACTGACTGGGCAGAAGATTATTCCGCTGTAAGTTGCCATTAGTTTCTGCGGTAGACTGGTTGCCAGCCAAGGCTATAGAACCTAATCTGTCGTATTATTTAACCCATAACTGAAGGAAAGAGTCGGATTAATACCTTTCCCAAGGGTATTTGTGCGTACGTAAATGTAAGGAATTCAACCGGAATTTGAACTCGGCTCCTCGATTTATCGTTCCGAGTTGATATCTACTGCACCACAACGCACATCCTGACCGGTTCCTGATATCACTCCAAAAAATTGCTTGTCTCCTTCTGCAAAGTATTATCTTTACAAGTGTGAGATCAAAGCCTGTCATATCTGAGCTGGAGTTGCCCAACACCCACGTTTCAACCTTGCTAGTCACATTATTTACAGCGTTCGGATTGTTGGACACATGACTCAGTGGATATAGACGTTGGTTATTTCCAGTGACTTGACCCAAAGAGTTGTGAGTTCAATACCGGATTACAGCAGAGAGTTAAGTTAAAGGGAGTTAACTACATGGTTACTGGAAGTGGCATACCCCAATGATCGAACTAAAGGGTTTTGTCCGAAATTTCTAGCACCTGAAGAAACGTTGTAAACATGGCTATGTAAATGTAAATATTATTACATCTCAGAAGTATATGTAAATATTTGGCAGAGTTTGATTATATACTTTTGCCTTGGAGGAAAACCAATATAGAAGAAAGAAGATTCTGAATTTTACCCCGAGCAAGACGGTAACGCCACTGATGCGCAGGGGGCTACGGGAGAGTGAAAAGATTGGAAAAGAGAAAGCCGGAAACCACATCCTGAACAGGGAACAAGGGATGAGCCTCTTCACCTGTTCAAATAGACGAGGGTGGAGTGTGAACCGGGCGATAGTTTAGTCTATCTACTCCAATTGAAAAAAGAAAAGAGTGAAAAGATTGGAAAAGAGAAAGCCGGAAACCACATCCTAACAGGGAACAAGGGATGATCCTCTTCACCTGTTCAAATAGACGAGGGTGGAGTGTGAACCGGGCGATAGTTTAGTCTATCTACTCCAATTGAAAAAAGAAAAGAGTGAAAAGATTGGAAAAGAGAAAGCCGGAAACCACATCCTAAACAGGGAACAAGGGATGATCCTCTTCACCTGTTCAAATAGACAGGGAGGGTGGTGTGTGAAGAAATAAATAAAACTGAACGGCAAATATTTAAAATATTAAAGATTTGCTGACGACGTATTGCTAATATGGGAATTATCGTTTAAATTACAATAACTATTAAATGACTTAAATTGTATAAGTCTCAATATAGGTTTCAAAATGAGTAGAAATATAATAAAAGTTATGTTAAATTAGCGTTTCAAAAAGGTGATAAAAACAAATAAAAAGTTAAGTAATACGTACACTATGTATATTTTGAATAGGGGATAACATCAACGAAAGACATAAGAAATCAAATAAAAGGATGCATGAAGACAGGATTGAAAGTACCCTAACTACATTGTTCTGACTATTGTGCTCATTTTTACTGCCATTATTACGACGTTTCGGCCAGTGTACTCTTAGGCCTTCTTCAGGAATTGAACTCACAACTTTTTTGGTTAAGTCAATGGAACCAACTAACGTCTATATCAACACCACTAAAGACTAAAGACAACTCTGGCTGAAATACGTAGATGAAACCTTCATACTCTGGCCACAATATCTGGCTACAGCAGTGGTGAACAAATAACTTAGAGAGTTAGGTTAAAGAGAGATAACTACATGGTTACCAGAAGTTGCATTGCAAATAGAATGAGAATGATATACTCATTAGGGTGTTAACTACATGGTTACTAGAAGTGGCATACCCCAATGATCGTCATAAAGGGTTCTGTTCGAAATTCCTAGCACCTGAAGAAGGCCAGAGCGTACAATAACCGAAACGTCATAATAATGGCAATAAAGATGAGGACAATAGTCCGAACAATGTATAAAGTGTAAATGCTATCTCATCTCAAAAGTATGGACAAATACAGGATTGAAAGAGTTTAACAAAAACAGAGATATAATTAAAGAAAACCTATATCCATATTTAAAATTTGATACCTCCACGCATTTTCAATACAGTTTTAAATTGACTTAATTTAGCTTCATTAAAAGTTCAGTGTTAATTCTCGGTTTTAAAAATCTTTCAAAAATAGAATATACTCGTGTGACATGTTATTCTTTAAAAATTAGCAAATTTAGAATTAAATTAATCTGAATTGAAACAAATATTACTTGTTTATAGTATGAAATATAGAATAAAATTATTTCTTAAACACTGAGCTCTAATCTTTCTGACCTTTGAAGTAGCTGGTGATATATTGTTTATAAAGTCAGTTAAAAGTTTATCGAAATTAGAAATGGCGTAGTTTTAATGGATTTCTATTTTACTTTTCGGGGTACATTTTCAGAAAAGTGGCAACTCAAAAAAAATAAAAAATAAAAAAATAAATAGATAGATGATTTAAGTTTTCCAAGGAGTCCTGCATTTAACTAATAAAACAAGATTTGTGATCAGTATTGAATTTCTAGAAATTTCATGTAATTAATTAAAGAGGGATAACAGATGTAAAAGAAAAACATTTTTACCAAGATTTTCTAAAAATAACAATTGCCCAAATAACTTCATTTACTTGTGAATAAGTCTTGAAACTCTCATTAAAATCAGACATTATTTGATTTTTGCAAGAATTTTTAAATTAATGTGTCTTTCAGCACCAAAAAAAAAAATGAGTTGTTACGTTTGCCATAAACTGTAGTAAACATCGGCGACGAAAAAAAAATTTAACCACAACTTCGAATGTGTTAGAGAGAATTAAAAAATTCTAAAAAAAAACGATAAAAAACTTTCATCTTTCCTCTTAATAATAACACAAACTTTTTGACCATAAAATTTATTTTTATTTGGTTAACGCCCTTTAAACATCATGCTATGCTGTTTTTCAGCGAATGAGTAGAGGTACGTGAAATTTATAAGGAATTTCTAACATCAGTGAAAGACATCGGAAATCAAATAAAAGGATGTATGAAGACAAGATTGAAAGTGTTCAACAGAAACAGAGATATAGTGAAAGAAAAATCTCCATCTATTTTTAAATCGTGAAATTTATAACGAATTTCTAAAATGCGGTTTCAAAAATAGGGAAATGACCAAAGGAATTTCAGAGCAAACTAAAAAATTAACTTAAATCATTTGAAAGAGCAATGCAATAAAAGAGGTCGACACAGACTAGAAACCATACCAATATCATAAAAGAGTTTAAAAGATGAGAGTGGGTGTAGTCGGGACGCAGAGCAAGAAGAAAGGATAACAGTAAATTAAGTATAATATATATAATGTATAGCGCCAGCGCTCAACGAAGCAGAAAACGAGTCACGACTTCAGTTTCACGCTCTGTCGTTGTAATCGCCTGAAGACCGCCAGAGTGTGAAACTTGAGTAGCGACTCAAGCTTTGCCTAATAGAAGGCTGACGCTATATATACATGTATATTATTGGTGCTAATAAAACTGTGCTCATTGTTAATATAAAAGTGCTATAAATTATATGTTAATAAATATACATATTATTCCAACGCAAGAAACAAAAATTCAAATCCAGGAACGGTCAGTTCATTATAAACACCTGATGATTAACCCCAGAAAATATTTATATATTTGCGTGTACTTGCATGTAGATCCATACGTATATATATATATATATATATATATATATATATATATTAAAAACAGAAATAGGGGTTGTTTCCAACAAGGAAAATTGGTATAGAAGAAAAAGTGCGAGAAGCCGTGAACGTTTTGTTTAAAGTGTAGATTTATTGTTGCTATTGTTATAATTATTACTTGCTTTATGTATGATATATTAAGTGTCCGTAATGGTATTTGTGCCACTATGTGTTTCGAGTCTAAATTTGACTCTCTTCAGGCGAATAAACTTGTGTCAAGTGAACTTTAAACAAAACGTTCACGTCTTCTTGCACCTTTTCTTTTATATACATTCTTCTTTCACCGAGCGCCTATAGTTCAGAGTTAGAATCGCTGATTGATGTCAATTCGGTCGGATTTTAATCCTGGTTAGAAACAATCGTCTGGCTAGCATGCTGATGAGCACTGATACAGCGATATATATATATATATATATATATATATATATATATATATATATATATATCAGCAAGCAGGGTGGGTATAGAAGAATCCAAAGGAGTATCCTGTACATCCAGTGATAGGTTAACTCACTAAGAGAGCTCTAAATATATATGTATATAAATATATAGAGAGCAAATATAAGAAACATTAAGGCAGGCACGTTATTTCATTGTCTGCCTTAATTTTTCTTATATATATATATATATATATATATTGTAAAAATATACTCAGTTTTACTCCTACTTTAGATATATAGACGACTCTCTTCTAATCTACCCAGAAACTACTAACATAGCAGATTTAGTCGACAAACTTAATAACATTGAACCTACTATAAATTTTACCTTCGAAACTGAATGTAATCACACTCTTCCTTTCCTAGATATCATATTACATAAAAATAACAACAAACTCGATTTTAACGTCTACAGAAAAGCTACCAACAAAAACGACCTAATAAATTTCTACTCCAGCCACTCTTCCAAAATCAAATCTGGTATTATTATAGGTTTCTTTTTAAGAGCACTAAGAATATGCAACCCCCAATATTTAACAAAAGAAGAAAAATACATAGAAAGCACATTTAGAAATTTACATTACCCATATCATTTCATTCAAAATGCAAATAGAAAGGCACATAATATATACAACCACAACAAAAGAAACACTGTTAACAATAATAATCTAAACAATAACAAATGCATCATATTACCAACCAATTCCATTACATCCAATATCCAAAACAATCTATCACATATAAAAAACACACACATAGTAACAACTACTTCAAAAACTATTATGGACATTGTGAGATCTAAAAATAACAGAAATCAAAATGACGAACAAGCAGGTGTATACCGAATAAATTGCCGGGACTGTTCCTCCATCTACATCGGAGAAACAAGTAGAAATCTAAAAAAACGTATATATGAACACAAAAGAGACATCACAAATAATAATCTAACCAATGCATTAGTGATTCATAGAAATAAATTCAACCACAATTTCGATTTCAAATATATATATATATATATATATATATATATTAAGGCAGACACGTTATTTCATTGTCTGCCTTAATTTTTCTTATATTTACTCTATATATATTTATATACATATATATTTAGAGCGCGTTTAGAGAGTTATCCTACCACTGTATGTACGGGATACGCCTTTGAATTCTTCTATATCCACCCTGCTTGCTGATATATATATATATATATATATATACTAAAAACATAGTTTACTGCAACACAAGAGCTGTTATGTTTCGGTACCAGTTTATTAGCACCTCATCAGGTAGTGAAATATTTCTTTCTGTTAGGAATCATTATATATAAAAATTTTAAAACAACACAAGTGTTACCATATCCAGTCAATTCAGGTGGTTGGAATTTGGAGTGTTTATCTCAATCAACCAAAAGAAAGCAAGGTCATGATGGATAGGAGTAATTATATGTTTAGTGTAGAGGGGTAGAGAATTAAAATGCCATGGATACCCATACCCTTTTATGTCAGTTATCAAACATTAGGATATATAAATTTCTATCTTAGCCCGTTTGCAATGGTGTCGAATGTAATTCAAGAAACGCTTCCAAGATTTTTCAAGTTGTTATCCAGTCGGAAGCAATCGGATGTCTAGTCACACTAATGAGCTGTGACACAGCGAAACAGGCTTGTATGTAGATAACTATAGCTCAGCTGCAGTCAGTTTCCCATCGTTTCAGTTTCAGTTTCGTAATGCGGTTTCACTATGTCTTTTCTACAAATATTTTAAGGCTTCTGCTCTGACGAGCTTAGCTCACTGCTGCCTCTTCTGCACGAATTTACTCAAGTTACTAGACTAGCAACTAGGTCTCACCCTTTTAGAGTTAAACCAATAAAATGTTACCGCAACTTCTCCTATAGCAGATTCTTTTCTCGCACTTTCCGCCTGTGGAATTCTCTTTTGTATACTTGCTTCCCCGACAGCTACAACCTCCAGGAATTTAAATGTAAAGGCAATTATCATTTCCTATCTCCCTGACTCGCTTCCTTTTCCTTGTGTTTTTTCCTTCTACTCTACTCTCATCAGACCAGTATTCTCATCTTTCTCTTACTCATTTCCTGACACATCCTATAACTTATTCCTCTTTCTCATCACTGTTCTCCAATAAAGCCCCCTGTACACCAGTGGCAGTAAAACTGCCTTGCTTGGGGTGAAATGATAAAAAAGTAAACATTGTGAACAGAGGAATAAACATTGAATGACTTATGTCATCATCTGTTTTTTTCTTTTTGCGTTGATACTCACCCTCCCCCAATAGCGTAGAAACGCTTGACTGCTTAATTGCCAGTCACCATGTAACGTTCATTTTTACTTTGGATTTTTAAAATCCTTTCATCCCAAAGATTGCAACGCAATAAAGCCACCAAGACATAAGGGGTTACTGAGTGTGAAAGCATATGAGAAAAAGAGAACATTATTCAGGAGAGGCAACAACAAAAAACAACAATTAAGAAGATTAAAAATAACGATTGGCATCGAATTTACATTTTTGAAGATCCAAGTTGACTGGAAAGCAAGAAGCTGGAAGAGAATTCCACAATTAATAACTGCGAGAGAAGAAACTGTTACCAGAGAAATCAAGGTTACATGTAGCTATTTCAAAAAATGATGAAACTTTACCACTAATCTAGAAGTGGGATTAAATTCATCAAGTCTATATACCAAAGACTAATTACTATGAATGTTTCCTTCATCAGAACAGTTACGATGAAAGCATTTAAAGAAAAAGTGAAAGGAAGCTTCGTTACGTCGATGGGAAAGTAACTGAAGCCGAGATGTCAGGCTAAGATGAATAACATGGCAGATTCTTATTTGAATTTTATCAAAAATCTATAAATGCTTTGTAGATTTACTAGATGTGCCAGCAATATTCTATGTATAGACAAGTAGAGGACCTTTAAATATGTAAGATAGATTCTGGCGAGAAATATTGCCTAGCATAAAACAGTGAACAAATTTTCATAGTAGCAGTCATTGCAATTGATTCAATATAACTTTTCCACTTAATCTTATTGAATTAACGGATCAATTTCTTAATGTTGTTATTAAACTTATTCAGTATAGCGCAGTAATTTTTCTCATTTCTTTTAATTTATAGGTAAAACCACAGCTCAAATAATTCCATTTAGTCAGTACCAAATGAATTAGTAGTATTTTTAACACATAAACATTAGCTTTTACAAGCTTTTTAAGGAATGAAACGTTACATGTCATATTGCCAATAAAATATAATTTCTCGCCTGATACGCTACTTGAGACTTTCGAAGTCCTTTTGAATATAGTTTTTCCATTTGCTTTCCATGTGGTTTCATTGATTATTGTGATATCACTAGCAGTATCGAGTTGTATTTTTACATTTACCTTATTAATTTTCATATACACAAATTTTCTTTCGTTTTTTCTGATTATTTTTCCGTCGCAACGAATTTTTCGTGAGAACAATACTGCACATATACAAATCTACCCTCCGCCCATGTATTGAATACTGCTGCCATATCTGGTCGGATGGTCCTGCTATCCACCTAGGGGTCCTTGACAAAATTCAACGGAGAATCTGCAATGAGATCGATCCCGACTTGGCAGCTCGTATACAGTCACTTTCTTACCGACGCAGTGTGGCTTCCCTGTGTCTCTTCTGCAAGTACTTTCACGGTTTTGCTCTGATGAACTTAGCTCACTGGTGCCCGCTACATACGAATTTAATCGAGCCACAAGATTAGCAACTAGGCCCCACACTTTTACTGTGAAACCAATAAATTGTAAATGCAAATTCTACTCCATCAACTTCTTTTCTCGCACTTGATGCCAGTGGAATTTCCTTTCGATTACTTGCTTCTCTAACAGCTACAATCTCCAAGAATTTAAATGTAAAGTCAATAGTCATCTCCTATCTCATCTCATATTTGCATCCATTCTCTCATGCTCTCATCTCATTTTTGCAGTATTCTCATCCCTCTCATACGCGCTTCCTGACACCCCCGGTATTCTGTCACTCCTTCTCATAACTTTCCTCCTATGTAACCCCCTGCACAACAGTGGCAGTATAATGCCTTGCTTGGGGCAATACGATTAAAAAAAACAAACAAACAAACAAAAAATTAATATCTTCTATTTTTAATACTTTCCTCAATTTGTCAACGCCATCTCAATAGACTTTCGGATTTCTGTATCGCACTTTGTTAATACGCTTCTCAGATTTCTCAATTGTTGCATCTGTTTGATTTTAGTATCTCCAATTTGTAATTTTCACACGAGTATATTCTATTTTGAAAAGACTTTTAAAACCGAGAATTAACACTGAGCTTCCAATTAAGCTAAATTAAGTCAATGTAAAACTTAGGTATTGAAAATGAGTGGAGATATCAAATTTTAAATAAAGATATATGTTTTCTTTAATTATATGTTTTTGTTAAACCCTTTCAATCCTGTATTTGTCTATACTTCTGAGATGAGATAGCTTTTGCACTATGTACATTGTCCTTATCTTTATTGCCAATATTACGACGTTTTAGCCGTTGTACGCTCTGGTTTTCTTCAGGTGCTAGGAATTTCGAACAGAACCCTTTATTACGATCACTGGGATATATAATTCTCAGTCCATGTGCGATGCTACGTCTGGTAGCTTTTTACTTATTTCTCTTTAACTTAATTTGTTCTCCACTGCTGCAACCAGGTATTGTGGCCAGAGTATGAAGGTGTCATCAACGTATCTCAGCCGTAGAGTTGTCTTTAGTGGTGTGGATATAGATGTAGTTGGTTCCAGTGACTTAACGCAAAAAGTTGTGAGTAAAATTCCTAGCTCCTGAAGAAGGCCGAAGCGTACAATGGTCGAAATGACGCAATAATCACTAATTTGTAATTTTCATTTTCGGTCTGTTCATTTTGCTAGCAACTATACATTTTTTCACTTTATAATTGGGCACCGAAACGTAGTATAATGGTTGACAATCTTGTCTCGCTAGAGCCTGTTAAAACTGTGTAGTAAGTTCGATCCTCGCTGGCTACCCCTCGCCAGTGGACCTTGTACCACATTTAAGTGGCGCTTAGAAAATCAATTCTTTTTTCTTGCAACTGATGCTTATTTCTCTTTTCTTTGAATTCTTCACTACCTTAATAAATTCTAAATATGGCGGAGAAGTGAAACATTCAGTTCATAACTGTGTCAATCCATGGACTTATTGATTTAGACTTGTATGAATAAAAGAAATAGATAAGTATATGGGTATGCTGTATTTTTTTTACCCCTATACGTACATTTAACTGATTATGGGATAAGTTTTCACAGTAAATAATAAAAAAAAGTTTTTTTTTCTTTTAATCTATAAGAAATAACATCAGAGAAAATTTTTTTTATGTTATTCTGATGTGTGAACTGAACTGGAAGAATGAAAAGAAAAGAAAAGGAGAAATATTTATGTCAATATTTTTTCGACACTCAACAGAAAAACCAAGTGACAGGGCTCTCTACTGACTTTTAATTACCTGGACAGAATGAAATTCTATATTGAAACAGAAGAGTCTCATCCTCGAATCATAGGCTACTTAGTTAGGGTTTGGGCTTTAGCCTATAAACACGACTGCTTCAGACAGGCTCCCCTTCCACTAGTATATGTCACGTTATATACAATTTTCAACGAAAATCTGTCCATTGATTCCATATATTAATTCTTTTCAACCCTTTTTTGACACCTTAAGAAAGTACCTATCTACCGATATAAAATCTTATATATATATATATATATATATATATATGTGTGTGTGTGTGTGTGTGTTCGTGTGTGTGCTACTTAACTACAGATGTATGTATGTATATGCTTTTATACATATCCACACGCATACTATCTTCTTCATCTCCCCCTTCTTTTTCTTCTTCTTCTTCGTTGTAACGTGTCCTTTGCGGACGTGGATGATCATGGCTCTCCACAATTTCCTGTTCTTGGAGTTCTTGTAATATGTTTGTTTGTTTTTTTTTTTGCTATTTTTCTAATCCCTGTACGATAATGCACATGCTCGTTAGGTAGGTTATTCGCTAATTTCTTCTGTCTATCTTGTCTTCAATATGTCTTCTTCTTGTAGAACCACATTTCTCTTGTCTCAAACCGCCCCTTAATCTGTGATGAGGTTGTCCAGCATTCATTGCCATATAGGAGGACCGATATTACATAACACCTCAATTTTCTTTCTTTGTTTCTAACAAAATTTTTCAGTTTCTTCATTCTTTGGAGCAAAGCCTCTGATTGGAAGGTTGTGAGAAGCATGGAACCACCTCTTAATTACGGTTCTTCCCAGATCCACCCTGACCCCGAGGAGTAGCACCTGTTAGGGGCCACAGCTGTAGACAAATAATTAACCCCTAAACTGGGGTTAAAACACAATGAAAGTATAAAAATAGACTTTTTATAGAAATATATACATAAAATAGACTTTTATAGAATGATATACATTATTGAAGGAAAAATATTGCCAACAATACATATTTGAAGAAAAAAATTATGACCGTAACACATTTTTGAAGAAAAAAAGGTATTGTGATAATACATTCTTGAAGGAAATAATTTATTAGTAGCAATACATTTTTATTATTTATTACTAGCAATACATTTTTTAATACAAAACTAGAAGACATCTTCAATTTTCTAAAATAAAAAATAAAATTTTTCATCAAAATCTGACTTAATCAACCTTCTCAATAAAACCGAACATTTTAAAAAATATCTTACAACCCTACCTTTTTGGCATTAAATAACCCACAGAGGTGTTGATATGCCATTAAACAAAACTCACTCATACTTTCTTAGCTTTTGGAAGGTATATATCTGAACGCACCACCGTATTTCAATGTCGCATTTTCCTTCCTCTGTTCAAACAATTCATAGACATCTAAATTTTTGTAATTGTCTAATCTTGATTTGATGTGCGTCGTGGTGGAGTGGATATTGCTTCGGAACGAGAAATCGGAGAGGCGGATTTGAATTCCAGTTAAATTCGTTGCATTCACTTACGCGAAAATACTCCTAGGAAAATTATTAATCCGTCGTTTCTCCCTCCAGCTATGGGTTAAATAGCAAGACAGACTTGCTTCTTTAGCTTTTGATTAGCAACCAGTCTACCACAGAAAGTAATGGCAACCTCTTCTTCTTCTATGCGCCCTGTCCCTTCAGGACGTAGGCGATCATGGCTTTCCACGTCTCCCTATCCCTGGTGGCTCTTAGCACGCTTTCTCCTGTTACACCATGCAACCCGCGTTCTATCATCCAGCTGATTAGGTCCTTTAAATATGTTATCTGCTGCTTTCCCCTGTCTCTTTTTCCCTGTATCTGGCCGGTTAGTATCAGGTTCTCCAAGCCCGCCTTCCTCATTGCATGTCCCAGGAACTTCAGCTGTCTCTTCCTGATGCTCAGTATTAATTGCCTTTTTGTTTCCATCATTTCTTATACCTCATCATTGCTCACATGATCGATCCATGATATTCACAGCATCCTTCTGTAGAACCACATTTCAGTTGCTTCAAGTTTTTCCTTCATCTTTGATGATATTGTCCAGCATTCACTGTCATACTGAAGAACTGAAAACACAGAGCAATCCAGTACTCTCTTCCTTGTTTCTGGCGAAATTGTCCTGTTTTTTAATACTTTACTCAATTTTTGGAATACTTCCTTCGCCATGCTAATTCTCCTTCGGATCTCTGTGTCGCACATTCCGTATTCTGTTATAACACTTCCCAGGTATTTAAATTTTTGCTTCTAATATCCTCGACCTGTATTTGGCATATTGGGCTGCCCCTTTGACTGATGACCATGCATTCGGTTTTCTTGTAGTTTATTTGTAGTCCCTTCTTATCATTCTCTTCAGCTACCTTCTGTAGGAGGTTTTATATTTTCTTTTCTGTGTCTGCTATCGGCACAGTATCATCTGCGTACCTTAGGTTGTTTAAATTGTGGCCTCCGATGACAAATCCAGGCATAACTTCTAGGGTCCTCAAAATATTCTCGCTGTACAAGTTGAACAGATTTGGTGAAAAGACACATCCTTGTCTTACGCCCCTTTCTATCTTTGTATATCTTCTGAATTCATTACCTGTCCGTATACAAGCGGTTTGCTGCCAGTAAAGATTCTTGATTACTCTTAAGTTTTTCCCAAATATGTCAAGGCTTCCAAACATCTCCATCAATTCTTTGTGGCCTATCTCGTCAAACGCGTTCGCATAATCAATAAAGCATAGTATTCCTTCTTCATTTATGGTGAGAAAATCTTCTGCCCAGTCAGTCATGTCTCTTTTGAGACATGATTTCTCAAACGTGTATCACGTATGACCCTTGACTAACTGTTAGTCTAGATATCTTCAATTTGTATTTTGCATGTTGGGCTGAGTCTTACGCTGACAACTATACATTCTGTCTTCTTACAATTGATGCTTACTCTTTTCTTCTTGCCTTCTATTACTAACACCTGCAAGGGTTTCTGTATATTCTTTTCTGTGTCTGCTAGGAACTATGTGCCATTTGCATATCTAGTGTTGTTAAGATTGTGGCCGTTAATAATGAATTCGAGTAAGAAATTTCTCACGATCGCCTCACTGTAAAAGGTGAATAATTCTGGAGGGAATAGACATCCTTTCTATTTCTGTGCATTTCATTCAGTCATTAAAGTGCCATACATGATATTTGCTAGTCGATCGTGTCTTTCGATTCATGAATGACTAGGCAGAACATTTCCCCAGTAGGCTGTAGTTTCTTTCTGTCGCAGGCTTATCACCAGCTAAGGCTGTAGGACCCAGTCTGTCCTGCTAGTCAACTCAATAAATTAATTTTCTGTCCACATGCAGGCGGCTTGCTCCCAGTATATGTTCTTGATAATTCTAATATAATTCTAATAATTCTAATATAATTCATAATATAATAATATAATTATTAATATATAATTAATAATTAATATATACTTCATGATATAATAATATAATAATTAATATGTAATTAATAATTAATATATAATTCATAATATAATAATATATCAATTAATATATAATTAATAATTAATATATAATTCATAATATAATAATATAATAATTAATATATAATTAATAATTAATATATAATTCATAATATAATAATATAATAATTAATATATAATTAATAATTAATATATAATTCATAATATAATAATATAATAATTAATATGTAATTAATAATTAATATATAATTCATAATATAATAATATAATAATTAATATATAATTAATAATTAATATATAATTCATAATATAATAATATAATAATTAATATGTAATTAATAATTAATATATAATTCATGATATAATAATATAATCATTAATATGTAATTAATAATTAATATATAATTCATAATATAATAATATAATTCATAATATAATAATTCATAATATAATTCTAATAATTCTAAGATAATTCTAATATACTTCTGAAGTAAATCAAACTAAACTAGTCGTTTTAACAAATTTATACGACGTATTTTATCAAACGGCACACAATGTACTTTTCACAATATAATTCAATTTATAGTCATGGTTTAACAAGCATACATAATTTGCCAAGGAACTTTCCCTTCTGTGATATTGTTTGTTATTTTCTACTATTTTAACGTTGTGTGCACGTCTTCCGTAAGCATTTAAAATTGAAGAGCACTAAATTTACCGCGACTTTGTATTAAAAGTATGATTTACAATTTATTTTTTACTTTAAATATATCCCATTATATTTAAAACTAAATTTTAATGTTAAACTTCCATGTCATGTTTTTCTAAGAAAGCAGGTTAATTGCAATAGACGCTAATGTCGATCTAAGACGTTTATCAATTTTCCATATTTTATTTATAATTTTCTTTTATAATTTTTAATTATTTTAACTATATTTATATTATAACACTACAAGTGGTTATATTTTAATTTAATGATGAAAGTATGATTTACAATTTATTTTTTACCTTAAATATATCCCATTATATTTAAAACTAAATTTTAATGTTAAAACTTCCATGTCATGTTTTCAAAAACGAGTTAGTGCAATAGACGCTAATGTGCTCGATCTAAGACGTTTATCAATTTTCCATATTTTATTTATAATTTTCTTTTATAATTTTTAATTATTTTAACTATATTTATATTATAACACTACAAGTGGTTATATTTTAATTTATGCAGTAAGTATCGTTTATAATTTATTTTTACTAAATATATTACATTATATTTAAAACTAAATTTTAATGTTAAACTTCCATGTCATGTTTTTCTAAGAAAGCAGGTTAATTGCAATAGACGCTAATGTCGATCTAAGACGTTTATCAATTTTCCATATTTTATTTATAATTTTTCTTTTATAATTTTTAATTATTTTAACTATATTTATATTATAACACTACAAGTGGTTATATTTTAATTTGTATTAAGAAAGTATGATTTACAATTTATTTTTACCTTAAATATATCCCATTATATTTAAAACTTAAATTTTAATGTTAAACTTCCATGTCATGTTTTTCTAAGAAAGCAGGTTAATTATGAAAAATGAACTTCAATCATCGATCTAAGACGTTTATCAATTTTCCATATTTTATTTATAATTTTCTTTTATAATTTTTAATTATTTTAACTATATTTATATTATAACACTACAAGTGGTTATATTTTAATTTGTATTAAAAGTATGATTTACAATTTATTTTTTACCTTAAATATATATCACATTATATTTAAAACTAAATTTTAATGTTAAACTTCCATGTCATGTTTTCTAAGCAGGTTAATTGCAATAGACGCTAATGTCGATCTAAGACGTTTATCAATTTTCCATATTTTATTTATAATTTTCTTTTATAATTTTTAATTATTTTAACTATATTTATATTATAACTTATACAAGTGGTTATATTTTAATTTGTATTAAGAAGTATGATTTACAATTTATTTTTTTACCTTAAATATATCCCATTATATTTAAAACTAAATTTTAATGTTAAACTTCCATGTCATGTTTTTCTAAGAAAGCAGGTTAATTGCAATAGACGCTAATGTCGATCTAAGACGTTTATCAATTTTCCATATTTTTATTTATAATTTTCTTTTATAATTTTTAATTATTTTAACTATATTTATATTATAACACTACAAGTGGTTATATTTTAATTTGTATTAGAAAGTATGATTTACAATTTATTTTTACCTTAAATATATCCCATTATATTTAAAACTAAATTTTAATGTTAAACTTCCATGTCATGTTTTTCTAAGAAAGCTTAGGTTATTGCAATAGACGCTAATGTCGATCTAAGACGTTAATTTTAATTTCTCTTTATACTGTTCGTTCTCCTTTCCTTCCCTTTCTTTTCTTTTTCTTTCTCTTCTTTCCATTTATCAATTGTCGACATTTTTCTTTTTCCTCTTTTTTTTTTTGTATGAGCGAGGAATCGTTTTTGTAGATTACCGTTACAAATGTCTATTCTCGACATGGGCAGGTGAGCATCTGTGTGTAACTATTTTAAGGATTATTTTGAATATTATTAACTGCTGTATCTTTTGGGTCTGACGAGCAGCTTTTTTCCGGCTGCGAAATACGCATTACCCATGAAACTGTAGAATATCTAATTTTTTTTTCTAAATTATATTACTCTGTTAAATTGAATAAATAAATTTGACATTGAGTTCTTTAGAGTTTGTCTCTATCGGAATTTACCTGACTTATATACCAAGTATTCTACGTTATATATATAGTCATCCACATACAAGCATGTTTCGCTGTATCACAGCTTATCAGTGTGGTTAGACATCCGATTGCCTCCAGCTAGGATTGAAACTCGACCATTTCGTATCAGTCGATAGCTTTATCTGCCAGAAAGCTATCGGCGCACGACTGAGAGATTTTAACGTGTTATATATACGTAGTGTATACACGCCAGCAGCCAAAAGAACTTATATATATATATATAAGTTCTTTGGCTGCTGGCGTGTGTAAATTAAAGTACGTGTGAAATAAGTAAATAAAAACAACACAGCACGATGAGTGTCAGTTTCACGTTTTTAATACGATCTTCAGGCCATATATATATATATATATATATATATATATATATATCTGATTGTAGTCACAATTTTCGTCACATTAATCCTATATATATATATATATATATATATATATATATATATATATATATATATAAGTTCTTTTGGCTGCTGGCGTGTGTAAATTAAAGTACGTGTTATATAGACTATGTAGGGTGTCTTTGTATATGAGGGTATGTTTGTAAGTAGATATTAGAAGATCTGTCAAGAAAGGTAAAATGTTGTTAGAACCTAGAAGCAAATTTACTATAGATGATATGGATCTAGTGATCAAACATTTTCCATACAATTAATTTCTCCTTTAATTAAAGAAGTGTTTTTCAATAACAATTATGGTCAGATTGATTACAGTGAGCAACTAATGCGTTGATTGTTGTTTTTTTTCAAATAAACCTTTTGTGTTCATACAACTATTTACTTAATTTTGTTGTGGTTTCTGCTGTGCATTCCTTGTGGAATTCCTTATTACATGTGATAGAGAAAATTTCTCAATTTTTAGCTTATTTTTATTTTGTTTTGTATTAAGTTTTAGAAGTAGCTGTAATAAGTTTTATGTTAAGCTTAGATAAATATTGTTTAATTGTAGTTTTGTTGGAGTTTAAATGTAGTCGTTATATAGTTGTGATGCTTTGATTATTTCATGTTCGAATGAAATATTTCAAAATAGACGAGAGGACCTTTCTGATACACTCAACAAATCGAAATGTATTATCTCCTACTAACTCTGCATAAAAATTACGGCCATGTCACGTAATATACGCCGGTTCTCGTCCGATCACCCAAGTTAATTAACATCGAGCCTGGTCAGTACTTAGATGGGTGACCGCTTGGGAATACTAGGTGCTGTAAACGTAGGGACCAAGAGTGGTACACCGGTCCTCCAGGTTTGGGGGTTGGCTGCAGGGCTAACAACCCTGCCTCATAAAAACACACCATTGGGTGTAACGGATGAAGATGAACTCTACACAAAGCCCGATTATTATATACAATGTGGTACAAAAGTAGGTTGAGAGTAAATGATAAATTTTGTTTTGAAATTACTTATACAGTTCTATTTACTAATACGATTATTACATTTACAATTAAATTTTATTGTGATACAAAAGCACTGAAATTTTATCAGCTTAAATTTTATTTTTATTTATTGCTCAAACTGTTGTCCATCACAATTTCCACTGTTTTGAAGTCTATTCCTCACGCTTCGACAAATGCTTAGGTGGATGGTAGATTTATATATATATATATATATATATTTATATATATATATATATATATATATATATATTTTTAATCGTATCACCCCGAGCAAGGCGGTAATGCCACTGATGTGCAGGGGGCTACGTAATAGTGAAAAGATCGGAAAAGAGAAAGCCGGAAACCACATCCTAAACAGGGAACAAGGGACAAGCCTCTTAACCTGTTCAATAGATGAGGGTGGAGTGCGAACTGGGCGATAGCTAGATCTATCTACTCCAATTGAGAAAAAAAGTGAGAAGATTGAAAAAGAGAAAACCGGAAACCGCATCCTAAACAGGAAACAAGGGATGAGCCTCTTCACCTGTTCAATAAACGTGGGTGGAGTGTGAACCGGGCGATAGTTTAGTCTATCTACTCCAATTGAGTCTAAGATGAATTTTGACGAGAAAAACTTCCTAGCCCTACAAAGAGAACCAACCTTCTGAGCAGCAGATTTAGCCATGGATTCAATGTAGTCATTCCACTGTAGTCATTTCAGTGAAAAATGAAAGAAAGTTGTATAGAAGTGTTTAACAACTTCTGCTAATGCCTCATAAACAAGGAACTATTCTTTTTTGATGTGGGAAAAGACATCAAAATTCTACTTGGTTTCAATGAGAAAATAAAAAAAAAGAATAGAAGATGGAAGTGTTTAACACTTTCAAATCTTTTCATTTGTACTTACTTCATAAAACAACGGCCAACATTCACATTTATGATTTTATTGCAATATTTTGCTAAAGTTCTTAAGCTCAAATATGTAACAATGCAATGGGGGAATTTCTATGGATATTTTATTGTCGTAGAACTCACCATGAGCTTATTCACCTATTAACTGAAGAATTAAGATTAATCAGAAAATTCAAATAGGAAAACCATGAAAACTAGTGTTAATGATGACACTATAATTGATATTCATTTACAATTTGATGAACAAACTTCAAGTGGCATAATAAAATCTCACACCCCTAAATAAGGTATTGTAAATATTTCTTATAGAAATAGATATGACATGCTGAAATTCATATGGTATTTTTGTCATATAAGTATATCTAAAAAAATCTTAGCAACATCAATTAATATCAGTTTAGTTGTGAAATCAAACTTGCATTATAATATCTGGGAAAATGATATATAATTAACAAATATTATTCTTTAGTTTGTTGAAACACATCCTGCAAAACGTTTTCCATTTTGTCATAGATTTCTCTATAATAGCACATTGCACATATAGAGGGTGGTTCAAAAGTAGGTAGATAGTAAATGATAAATTTTGTTTTGAAATTACATATACAATGACATTTACTAATACGATTATTACGTTGACAACTAGATTTTATTGTGTACTGTAATACAAAAGCACTTAAATCTTAGCAATGCAGTTGCGCAAACTGTTGTCCATCCCAATTTACACAACTTTGAAGTCTACTCCTCACCAGTTTCTGGAGTATTAATAGTCGAGCCAGTGGCACCGAATTTGTCACGAATACCGTAAATGGATTGTCTCTTTGAGGCTTGAGTATCAAATGCTTCAATCCATTTTTCCGGCTTTGTCTTTTCCATTCTTCTCACTTTGGTTTCTTTTTTTTTTCTTTAATTGGAGTAGATAGCTCTATCTATCGCCCGGTTCACATATATATATATATATATATATATATATATTCTAAACATATACTAAACGTCATAGAACAGCATTATAAATTTGCGAATTACGTTTGCCATTTTTTGGTAACTGTTACCGTTGCTTAGCGGAGTTTTATGTCAACGGAGTTTTATGTCGCTGATGATGGATGTTTTTGTGTTAACCTCCTTGTAACCTCTCTGAAGATGGCTCATGTAAGCCGAAAGCTTAGAACCAACTTAATAAAAAATTATCCAAATGTTGAAGTATTTTTGTCTTTATTTTCAACTGACGATGTTTAGAACGGCTCATGATAAAAAATAATAGACATTCATTGTCTCTTACATTTAACAGTATATGTTTAGAATATATTATATGCCGCCTCGATGCACTATATATATAAAGCTCTCTCTATATATATATAAAAGATACACTATATATATATATATATATATATATATATATATATATAAGGCAATCGGAGTCTAACCGTACTGATGAGCTGTGATACAGCGAAACAGATCTGTCTGTGGATGACAATATTTTCGCTCTCACACCCTCTGGAAGAATGGTAGACTTTGAAAAATAGTAGCTACTCTGGCGTGTACGTATCGCTCATTCAGTAAAATGAATTAGAGCACTCTAGCTATTGGGCGCGTATAATGATAATATATGCGCTAAAAAGTCTACCTTCTTCCACCGAACGCCCAGTAGCCCAGAGGTAGAATCGCCGAATGACGCCAATTCGGTCGGGTTTCAATCCTGTGTTAAAAAGCAGTCGGAGTACTGATGAGCTGTGATACAGCGAAACAGATCTGTCTGCGGATGACAATATATATATGAAGTTGAAATTCTAGGAAATTTCTTTAACTGGTAAAATAATCTGCAAAAATCAGATGCTAATTTATTCTTCAAAATACTTATGTGCAAATTTATCAATAAAAACTGGAAGCCCGCATAAATCCACATCCAAAAAAATAAATAAAAGAAAAAATAAATAAAAATTGAAATGAAGTCAGAAATAGAACTTTTTTTTCTACCTTATCATCACCATCACCATTACCGTTTGTGACTTTTTTGAAAATTGAATTTTTAAAAAAAATATTGATTTTGTGATATTGATAATATAATAGCAAACACAATTTGGATTTTTGAATGTTAATAGAAACTGATCATTGCTTGAAATTCTGTATGGAACTGGGATACATACCGGGAAGAAACTTTAGAAAGATCTCAGAGAAGAAAGAAAATAAAACGCATATCTATCATATAAAATGCAAATGCTATCCAGAATGAAATTCACTTCGATATAACAAAGGTAGCGAATAATATTTAAACAACATAGAAAATAAAATCGACAGAGTTTAAACTCCACCTGAAACATTTTGGTGTTAGATCTTATTATGCCCCTGGAGAAGGCATGAAAACATCCATTCTTTTGTCAGATATGGATTAAATAGCAATATAAAGCAGGCACTCGATCCTTTATTGACAACCAGTATGAGTGAAAGGAGGCTCTAAGATGTAAGAAGGCGGTTTTATGTCGACTAAGTTTCTTACAGCGGGTCTTCTAGTCAAGTTATAATAGGAGCAGATAGGTTCGCCAGTCACCTGGTTCACACTCCTCCGCAGTAATTTTTTTTTAAATAGGCGTACTGATTTTTTAGCACTTGTTAGAATCCCATCCATGGGCAAACAGTACATTCCTGAAGAGAAACAAAACATTGAAAAAATGAAAGTATAAAAATATATCTTTATAGTAAAAATACCAGTAAAGGTAACAATATTGACTATTTCTAGTAAAGTTACCAACGATATATATATTTATAGTAAAGTTGCCAATAATACCTATTTAATGTAAAGTTACCAACGATATCTATTTATAAAAAGTTTTTTTTTTTAATCATATCACCCCAAGCAAGGCGATAACGCCACTGATGCGCAGGGGGCTACGTAAGAGTAAAAAGATTGGAAAAGAGAAAGCCGGAAACCGCATCCTAAACAGGAAACAAGGGATGAACCTCTTCACCTGTTCAATAGACGTGGGTAGAGTGTGAACCGGGCGATAGTTTAGTCTATCTACTCCAATTACCAACAATATCTATTTATAGAAAGTTATCAACAAAAACCTTTTATACTAAAGTTACCAACAACATCTATTTATAATAGAATGACTAACAATACATTTTATAGTAGAATTACTAACAATATTTGTAGATGAATATTTAATTTTCAGCATTAAACCCATCGACGTGACCTGGCTTCTTTCTCTCTTTTCTAAAAATATTTGCATGGCAATTGTTTTGATGAGTTTTTTCTCTTACTGCCAGGACTACATGAATTTAAGCGTGCCACCAGTTTGGCGGCTAGGTCTCACCGTTTTATGTTTAACTAATTAGATGGCACGATCTGTTTTATTTTAATAGTTTTTTTTCACGCACTTCTCGCCTATGGAACGCCCTGCACATTTCTTGCTTCTCTGTCAACTTCAAAAATTTAAATGCAACGGCAATCGTCATTTTTCATCTTTCTAAAACAGGAGATGGAAAGTGCGACACGGAGATCCGAAGGCGAATTGGCATGTCAAAGGACGCGTTCCAGAAGATGAGCAAAATACTAACACACAGGAAAATCTCAATAGAAACGAAGAAAAGAGTGCTAGACTGCTACGTGATGTCAGTTCTTCAATACGGCTGTTAATGCTGGACAATATCATCGAAAATGTGGTTCTACAGAAGGATGCTACGGATATCGTGGACTGAGCATACAAGCAACGACGAAGTGTTAGAAAGAATGGCAACAAAAAGGAAATTGATGCTGAGCATCAGGAAGAGACAACTGAAGTTCCTGGGACATGCAATGAGGAAGGAGAGCCTGCATAACCTGATACTGACTGGACAGATAGAAGGAAGGAGAGACAGAGGAAGGCAGCGGATAACATATTTGCAGGGTCTGATCAGGTGGATGACGGAACGGGGGTTGCCAGGAGCAACAGGAGCAAACATATTAAGAGCCACAAGGGATAGGGAGACGTGGAGATCCATGATCGCCTACGTCCTGAAGGGACAAGGCACATAGAAGAAGAAGAAACCATGTAACATTTATTCATTTCTCCTCACTGAAGTAATTTAATTCTATTTCGCTTTGCAGCACAGTCATTCTCTCATCGGGGTAATGTGGCTCCCGATATTTCTTCTACAAATACTTTCACGGCTTCTCCTCCGATGAACTTAGCTCACTGGTGCTCTCTTTGTATGAATTTACTCGAGATACTAGACGAGCAAGTAGGTCTCACCCTTTTACAGTGAAACTGATAAAATGTAACCGCAAATTCTACTATGACAGCTTCTTTTCTCGCACTTCCCGCCTGTGGTATTCCCTTCCGTATACTTGCTTCCCTGACAGCTACAATCTCCAAGAATTTAAATATAAGTTCAATAGTCATCTCCTATCTCATTGACTCTTTCATGCTCTTTTCTCCATCTATTCCACCCCTATCACACCAGTATTCTCATTCTTCTATTACCCTCTTCCTGAGACCCATTATAACCTGCCCCTCTTTTTCATTACTTTCCTCTCTTTTTCATCATTTTCCTCCTATATAACCCCCTGCGCATCAGCAGTAGTAAAACTGCCTTGCTTGGAGTGAAATGATTAAGACATAAAAAATAAAAATAATTAACTCCCTGCGTCTTAGTTGCATTATCACCTTGCTTATCGAATTAATGACTGGAAATCAAAAGTGCTGTTAGGGAAGAAGTTATAAACATTGCTACTTGACATAGCAAACTTCTCCACCAAGTGTTGGCAATTCAAGTCGTCTCTGAGGCTACGTCTTGATTCAGCGTTAACACAATATAATTTGGAAATAAGGAAATATATTGGCTTGGAAAACTTAGTGATAGAAAAAAAAAAGAACAGAAGGAAAAAGATGGCACGTGGTCAAAAAAAGAAAGGGGGCAAAAATAATACACCTTTGTGCAAATAAACAAATAATACCTTTCTGGAATCTTTTACACTTTCCCTGTTCACGGCGTTGATTTTTAGCTTCCGAACTCCTTTTCCTTTACATCTTGGACTGAGGGATTCAGTTTTCTTCTTCGCCTTGATAACATGACTGATAGTTGAAAGGCTGACACAAAAAAATCCGTCACCTATCTGTAAGGCTTGCCAGTGTGTTCGTGCAGCGTTACAATATTCCTACGCTTCCTTGGAGTAACGTCCATCGCAGAAAATAGTCGGAAGACAACTAATCGATAGCAGAGACAATAGTATCTGGGCGTGATAGAATACTTATTTAATGTAAAGTTAGTAACATTTGCGGATGACACAATGTTTTTCAAGGCCAAAAAAATTTCATCACACCCCCCGAAAATAGATTTATACCACTTCAAATGACCTAGTCTGTGGAAAAAATACAAAATCGATTACATCTTGTTACTCCTGTGGGTTTAACATTGACCGTATAATGAAAGAAAGGAAACTAAAGTCAGTCAGTCAGTTAAGTGCCATCCGTGATACACGCTTGGGCGATCATGTCTCGAAAGAGACATGACTGACTGGGCAGAAGATTATCCCGCAGTAGGTTGCCATTGCTTTCTGCGGTAGACTGGTTGCCGACCAAGGCTATAGAACCCAATCTCTCCTGCTATTTAACCCATAACTGGAAGGAAGAGACGGATTAATACCTTTCCCAAGGGTATTTGTGCGTAAGTGAATACAATGGATTCAACTGGAATTCGAACTCGGCTCCCCGGTTTCTCGTTTCGAGCCGATATCCACTGTACCACAACGCACAACTAAAGTAGCTGTTTCAATTAATTTACACAAAGGTGTACAAACGATTCCCCAGAAAATCACAGACATTACTTAATCCAAGAGGTTCACGATTTACCGCAAACAAATGTCAGGAAGCTTGAATTAATTTCAGATGAAAGATACAATGAGAAATGTATAATTATATGAATAAGATATATCTATAAGGACATGTATACACATATACAGAGTTATACACAAGCACACATGCATATGTAGATATGTGTGTATGTGTGTGAGGTCAGTTGTGATAAAAAGGGTCAATTTTATAGTGTGAAATATTAAAATATTGAGATGCTTGCTTGAAAATGCATAATGAAATACAGAACGTCTGACAAAACATTAACGTTCATAAACATAAAAATGCTTATATATATATATATATATATATATATATATATATATACCGAAGTTATATGTGTGTGTATATATGTGTGTGTGTGGGGGGGTCTATAATAAAAATTTATATAAATCTCCATAAAATGTAGCTTCATGTATGTGTGTGTGTTCACGCACATTCATAAAATTGAGGATTATACACACATATATAATGTTGCTTAATATAATTGTTCTTAAAATAAAAATTCATATATATATATATATATATATATATATATATATGAATTTTTATTTTAAGAACAATTATATTAAGCAAAATTAGGTGCAATGGATAAATTGTCGTCTAAATTAAACACAAATCACTCAAATCTCATTTTAACAGATATATTTACCAACATTACCAACATATATATATATATATATATATATATATATATATATATAACTTATCACTAGATGAGGAGCAAACGTAGCTCGGAAACGCGAAAATTTTTGTGTAGTGATACTATGCTTTATAAACCATTGTAACAACCAGTACATTTATATTGTATCGAGCACTCTTTATAAAAGTAAATGCATGAACATTGGGTTTATAACGTACGTGTTTCATGACTTTCTTTCAATATATATATATATATATATATATTGATTGTTTAATACTTGGTTTTTGGTCATAACAGGGTTAGACCAGTACACATTTGTATTAAAAAATGTTCTATACAATTATATTGTAGAACTTTTGAATATTTTCCATTTTTAAACGAGTTATTTCGCTACCCAGGTTTCTACCATGAGTGGTGTCTTCAGGCGATTTTTAATAAAAAATCATTATTAAAAATCACCTGATGACACCACTCTTTGTAGAAACCTGAGTAGCGAAATAACTCGTTCAAAAATGGAATATATATATATATATATATATATATATATATATATATATATATATATATATATTAAAATTACACAAAGATATTTAGAATCCTTAAAGAGCAAATATATTCAGTAAAATAGATGTTGGATTCAACCACTGACTCCAGACAAATTCCGAATCTCCTGCATCTCTTCTAGACGGTCTCCTTGTTTAAGATCGTGAATGCTGCCATAATCCTTGATTTCAGTTCATCTTTGGTGTCACAAGAAAATTTTGTTAGTCACCCGCTATACTGCGCCCCATGCAAAATAATTAAAGAATTGGTGTTTGAGGAATTAATGACCAGGTGAAAGAGGAAATATGGTCGCAGATATTGTCTGACAGCCATGACTCGGGATCCCTGCTTTTGTAGCATGAGGTAAAGTTCTGGCACCAGAAATACGGTTTTCCAGCAGTTATACTTTTGATCCATGACTACCTCCTCAAAGCACTTGACGTAGGCTACCGTATTGAATCTGAAGCCCTGTGGGAATATAAATGGAGACATAACATTGCCATCACTAGGGATCACTCCAAACACCACCATATTCACAATTATACTCATCCAACTTTTACCAAATCCTTTGCAATGTCCTCAGATTGACACCCAATCACACTGAAATGTCCATATTGGATTTTGAGGTATGTATGCTAAGCAGTACAGCATACCGTTTCCGAATTCGTTGCGTAGTGAATTGCCTCATAGACCTTTCTTTTCACAGGTGGTGCCCAACAGACGCTACTATACAGTGCAGTCGAAATCAAAAACAAACCAAGTACATGTTCGAAATAAAAGAAATGAAGACAATTTACCCATCGAAACCTGTATGGATGCATATATATATATCAGTGTTCATAAAATATGGTATAAAATATATATTGATTTCTATAAAATGTCGCCTTTTGTGTGTGTGTAATGTATATATATTTATATATACATGTGCATACACACACACACGCACGCACGCACACACACACACACACACACACACACACACATATATATATATATATATATAAAATGTGTGTGAGAATAAGAACGACACAGGGTGGAAGAATTGATGAGGGGGGACAAGTTACAATATGTATATATATATATATATATATAGTTACGAAACTATTTCTCTTTCACTCTTCCTTTCTCACTATATATGTATATATACTGACAGAATATATATATATATATATATATATATATATATATATATATATATATATATTTGCATATGTACATACATTTACTGCCAATAACAGATTCAGCCTCAGATCTCTCTCCGTGGACCCACAAGGATACACAGTTTTCATAGCTGCACCCACCTACGTGTATATAATTAAGCGATAGTGAAATTTTAAAATTCATATTTTGCCCATATCATCAAATTGTAAAGTTGATATACTGAATTATTCATAACATTTAATATATGTCATAAAAGAAGTCTCTTGCCGTGGGTTTTCAAAACAGTTTCTCTACGTTTACACATTCATTTATTCATGGAATCTAAACCTATTCTCTCTTATTACATTTGTTTTTTCGTAAATTTTTCTTTGCATCATTTTTAAAAATATTGCAGCAGGTGTGTGGAGGAGGAAAAGATCATAAAAGTAGGGATGTTCATGGTATTTTTGTGTCTTGATTTATCAAATACCAAAGTTCTTAGAGACTTGAAATGCATCTGAAATAAAGTCTTGGAGATTGTTACGTGTAAAATGCCGAGTGGAATAAATAGTCCAAGTTGCACAATGTGGCTTACCTGTGACATCACTAAATCAAAATTTTATATTACAAATTTTTATCTTGCATATATAGCTACATATATAGTCCACTCTTGTCGCGATGATTGAAAAATATGATGAAACTGTCAGTAGCGGAGGAGAACCTGCATAAAAAGTTTATTATTTTTTTAATATTTTATGGTCTATATTTTGTATTTCATGTTGCACTTTAAATTAAAGTTTTTCAGTTTACCCCATTGGTACTTTCTTACACATAGTTTATATTGAATATATATGATATTGCGTGCATAGGCGCATGTGTTTGTGTTTGTTTGTATATGTCTGCATGTGTGTGTGTGTGTGTGTGTTTATGAGAGAGAGAGAGAGAGAGAGAGAGAGAGAGAGAGAGAGAGAGAGAGAGAGAGCCGAAAGCTTTTGGAACAGATTGAACAATTTATGTTCAAATTCTCCCTGGAAAAAATATTGAAAAACACTAGGAACTGAAGTAAAATTAAATGAAAAAATGTAAACCAAGCATTTCGTTAACCTTCGATCAAACTTGCATAATTGTTAAAAATGCCTCATAATTACACTCAATATATATATATATATATATATATATGTGTGTGTGTGTGTGTGTGTGTGTGTGTGTGTGTCTTATATTTAGGGAGGGTACGCACACACACACGCACACATATTTATGGATGTGTAAGTGTTGAAATGGTTAGTAGTAACAATAAGAAAATCGGTAAGCCGAATTCGTTATAATCACTTTCGCGTAATTACAATTGAGAAAAGTATAAATCCATATCTTCTGTTCCCAACTATGTGGTAAATAGCATAGTAGCCTGCGCTCTCTAGTAGTTAGTAGGAGAAAAACAATTCGGAATTGTAAAAAAAAAAGACAAAACATATGTAACTCTGGTGAAGCCCATACTATGCAGGCTTGGACGGAGTCATGGAGTTCACAACAGCGTCGAAGAAGGAATGGCTCGGAAAGTGACATAGGCATGAATCCATCTCTTCCTCACGCCATCCGTAGATTTAATAGTGCAGCAAACTTGCCTATCTAGCCTTACTTGGCACCTACTCAAATGGATAGACAACTTTGAATTCTAAACTCGCCTGTGAGCCAGCCTAACTTTCTGTCCCTTAACCAGCGGTTTCTGGTAGGTCAAGGTGATTTAAAGTCAATTATTTCATTGTATTTCGAAGCTTTATTTTCTATCGGGATTTTTTAGAATATTTTTATTATCGGGATTTTAATAAAACCGTATTTGTCTTGCTAAAAATCTTATTCAAATAATAATATTAATAACAAGAGCAGTCAGAGACCGTAAACCCCCGCCAAGGCAATGCTAGCATCATCTTAGGAATTAGCAAGATGGTTATTAAAATGAAAATAACTGCAACGAACTTGACGCTTGTTTTTGCATTTGGATAATGAATATCAACTTTATGTTATAAATAATATTTTGTAGGAAAAATTGTGCGTTGAGAAAATGTAATGACATAAAGCAATCTAGGGGAGGTAATTCAGTATTTGGCATGTGAAACACACAAAAATATTAGTAAAAATAAAGAGAAAAACCCAGATCAAATCCAAATTCTAATCAGTTCGTGCTAGTCATGAGGTCAGTAATCCCTGAAATTCTCATCCGAATTCATCCAGCCGGTTTTGAGATATCTTGACCACGGACAGACAAACACACAAACAAACGCGATCGAATAAATTTCCTAATAATAATAATAATAATAATAATAAGAAGAAGAAGAAGAAGAAGAAGAAGAAGAAGAAGAGGAAGAAGAAGAACAGTTACAACAACAATATAAAAAACAAGAGGAACAAGAAGAAGAAAGCTTTGATGCTCTACCAAACTTAAGTGTCCTAACGTCTAACCTTCATTGATTGGAGGTTTTCACATGCACAGGTTTTGTTTTGATGAATTCAGATGGGTTGCAACTATCAGTTTGGCAAAAATACCCCCATTCTTCACCAGGCCTAGTTCTTATCGTTTTTTTTATCTTAATTCTTTTTTCTTGGAAAATTCAGATGAGCTACAGTAAATCTCCGCTTCTGTACCTTAGATTTGCTCGTCAGTTGCTTGATCGTAACCAGCTGATCGTGTCCCCCGAAAGGTGGTGTACTATATATCTGTTTGTTAGGGAGAGTATAGTTAGTGCATAATGTCCTTGCGCCGAGAGTTTTTTTTAGGTTTAAAGGATGAGTTAGATAATGCCCCTTGGGTGTCACACCTAGATATTTGGAAACACCGCTAACGAGAGAGCATCTGAAAAGAGTGGGTTAAGCCACATGAAGCTATTTCTAACCATGCGGTATCTACAAGGTTATATGACACTTTTGTCAGAAGCTGTCACCATATTGCATATATTTGGCATTGACGCATGAGCCCGGTATACCTTTATTAGACTAAGTGTCGTGATGGAAATATTTGGCTTCATATATTTGTACTCCAGATTCAATTTTTTAGCATATTGATCTTTCCTTCTATAATAATAATAATACTAATAATAATAATAATAATAATAATAATAATAATAACAATATTTAAATTGGGAATATATATATATATATTACTAGTTGTCGAATTATTGTTTTTGCTGTTTTATAAAAGGGTGCACTTCAAATAAACTGAAAAAATTGGAAACAAAAAACAAGGATTTGACTTGATATTTGAAAAAGCTTAGGAACATTTTAGCGCTAATGTTGATCCAATACAAGTCCCAAGAACCAGTCAAGGTAGAGGGTTACTCTGTGATGTTTTATGATCCTAATTAAAAGTAAGAAGTGAACTGCATTGGGTAATGCAGGAAAGAGAACAGTTAACCCTAGACTTGAAGAGCTCGGAGAAACATCCTGCCGGGATATTCCACAAAGCAGCCGTTCTTTGGAAGAAGCTGTTCAGTTTAAACTTACTTGCTACAAACGCGTAAGGGAACGGGAATGATTCACACTTGTGATGGGTCCCAGTTGTAAAGGTCAGGGCCAATGAGGTTAAGGAATGTACGTCATCAGAACACATGCAGTGGGAATAGCGATAGAACAGGGAATAGCTCTCTACGTTTCTATCTATATTTCTGAGATGAGGTAGTATTTACATTATTCGGATTATTGTTCTCATCTTTGTTACCATTTTTACGATGTTTCGGCCGTTGTACGCTCTGGCCTTCTTCAAGTGCTAAGAATTTCGAACCAAACCATTTATTACAATCACTGGGTTATATCATTCTTACTTCTGGCGTACTAATGCTCGATTGGAAGTCACGAGTTATCTCCCTCTACCCCTGCAAGTTACAAGTCACAGAACTAACGAACGTCTAAATCAACTGGGCCATGTGCCCTTAAGGACAAGAACAATTGAATCTGAAGATGATGATAATAGTCCGAATAATGTAAATACTGTCTCTATGCTTCGCCTGTGAGAAAGGGGCTGTAGAGTTTAAAATAATTAATCACCCACAAGTCCGCTTAGAGGCTTTTGGAGACATGACTGCAATACTCCATGTTTCGACTAATCTGTCTCTTGTAAACAAAAGGAGTCAGATACTGTAATAGTACAACGAAGCAACCATTTTTCCAGTACCTTCAGCCATAGATCGGATATATGAGTTCCACTTTAGATCTGGAGAGAACTTGAATCCCAATACACGTTCAAGACACGGAGCTTCCTCAAGAAAAGACCCATTTATCATGATAGATAGAAATTAAGGGTCTACTCCCTGGTGGTACATGGTTTGGTTTTCGGCGTATTCAATTTTATATGACAGTCATTCCATAGAATTAATTTCTTTGGTAATGGATGCGCTTGAAACACTATCTAAAAACTTGAAAGAGTGCTTGAAATTTTGACCAAATATTGTAGACCTCTATAAAACTATCATCCAATCGATTGGACATAGGGTGTTTCGCAATTTTTGAAACTAAATAATTGGGTCTAAATGAAGGACTACAAATGATAGATTAATGGAAATTACATTTATTGAAAGGTAAAAGGATAAAATTTTAGGGTTTGCAATCATTTAGACCCAATCATGAACTAAAATTGTCAAGAGGAGAGCTAAAATGGATGTTCTGATTGAAGGCACTGTTTAATTCGGCGTGAAAAGTTGTTGATTCCTTTTGTGTGATCTTTTGAATCTTCTTAGTAACGGCTGCCTTCAATGAAGTAATGCTGCGAGGGTTTTTTTCTTAGATGCTGTCCTTGACGAATCTCCAAAGGAAGAAATTTGGTGAATAAGTTGACCATTCCGCTTAAGCTTTGATAAAACATTCCCCAAACATAATGGCTTTACATAATATCTTCTGCGCCATCATCCATGATTTCACTATATTTGAATATATCAAAATGTCAACTATTTCTTAGCAATAATCTTAAAAGAGAAAGAAAATATAGTCAACAGGGAAGATCAGGGAGGTTGCTGTTTTGTTTCAACTATATATGAGTTCTTGGGAGAGCGTTATTCCCAGTAGACGTTCATAAAACTGACATCTTTTAATCGTTAACCTGAAAAGTTATAGAGAGTCTTGTTGACACTATGTTTCAAGGAATTAATTTCTATTGACAACTACAATGTGCAATACTAACAAATATATAGCTTATGTACTTGGAATATGTTTATAGTGTTCCTTAACAAGGATGCCATTGGTGTACATCGAAAGTACGATTTTCCCGTATATACATATTTTTATAGTCTGAAGCGTATTAAGAGACAAGAAAATTTCGCTAGAAACAAAGAAGAGAGTACCGAATTGCTATCTAATGTCAGTTCTTTAATATAGCAGTGAATACTACACAATATCGTCGAAGATAAAGGACAGCGTGTAACGTACTTGACTGAACTGAGCAGGTGGATAGCAGAACGGGAGTTGCGTGGTGTAACAGGAGAAAGCGTGCTAAGAGACACCAGGGATAGGGAGATGTGGAAGGCCATGATCGCCTACGTCCTGAAAGTTCAAGGCACATAGAAGAAGAAATTTGTGTATATTCCCCACTGAACAAAAAACAAACAAACAAAAAAAAACAACTTTGCATCGCATATACTTAAATTGGGTTTTCACAACCCGCTCACTGACATTCATTTTGCATAAATACAACTTCAGAAAGAGGATATAATCAAAGTTCTGCCTTCAGGGATCTCGAACATGCAGATCAAGAACTATTGACAACTGATCTTTATCAGAATGGATTCACCTTCTAACTTGTGGGTATTTGAACAAAGCATTCATGAAAAGGGAATATATAATATTCATTCAAACATTTTTTTGACCGGCTAAAAATTTCGTTAGAAATAAAGAAAAGAGAACTGGTCTGTTACGTGATATCTTTCTTCCTGTATGACAGCGAAAGCTGGACAATCCCCTTAGTAATGAAGTAGAAAACTTGAAGCTACAGAATTGTGCTTCTATAGAAAGATGCTGAGGTTACCAAAGGCCGAACGTCTGAGCAAGAACGAGGTTTTGAAGAAAATGGAAACAAAAAGGAAACTTATACATAACACCAGGAAGAGGCAGTTAAAATTACTCGAGTACGTAATGAGGAAGGTTGGCTTGAAGAATCTGATACTCACAAGACAGATAAAGGGAAAGAGGGGCATAGGAAAGCAGGGTGTAACGGATTTAATGAGCTTAAGCAAATGGATGGCAGAACAGGGTTTGGGACGAATAACAAAGAGACAAGAATTATTAAAAGCTACAAGGAACAGGAAGATGTGAAGGACCGTGTTTGTCTACATCCTAAATGTACATGACGCATAAAAGAAGATTCATATTGTGAAGTCTGTTTCCATTCTGATTATATCCATTTTTGGCGTTATTTTGATTTTAACGGTTTAATGGATATTTATTTCATACAAAGGAATCTGGTTAGTGTTTAAAAAAAAGTAGGAGAGAATCTCGTAGAAAAAATTCGTTAAAAAAAAAAAGTATTGAGCTGTTACTTGATATCTTTTCTCCTGTATGGAAGCGAAGGCTGGGCAATTCCCTCAGTGATGAAGTAGAAAACTTGAAGCTACAGAAATGTGCTTCTATAGAAAGATGCTGAGGTTACCATGAACCGAACTTGTGAGTAACAACGAAGTTCTGAAGAAAATGGAAACAAAAAGGAAACTTATACATAACACCAAGAAGAGACAGTTGAAATTTCTGGGACACGTAATGAGGAAGGATGGCTTGGAAAATCTGAAACTCAAAGGACAGATACAGGAGAAAGCAGTGCATAACGTACTTTATGGGCTTGAGTAAATGGATAGCAAAACAAGGTTTGGGAGAAAAAATAAAAAGGAAAAAGTTATTAAGAGCTACAAGTGACTGGAAGATGTGAAGGGCCATGATTGTCTACGTTCTGAAGTGACACGGCACATAAATAAGAAGAGCAACGAAGAATTGGTAGTTGTGGTGAGTCATAATTTTAACACTTCATTGAATATTATGCCGTATTTATATGAACTTTTGTTAAACAGTCCTCATTTTCTTTATCTAAGAGTTACGAAAGATAGGAAGTCGTGTAGACCCATGATCACCTATCAACACATCGTTGAATATGTAGTATTTATTCGACCATTTGCAGAACAGAATTCTCATTTACTTTGTCTAAGAGTTACATAAAAATGGAAGTTGTAGAGAACCGTGATCACCCATTTTAAACATATCGTCCAATCATATTTAGCGTACATTCAACCTTTTGTTGACCAGAGTCTTCATTTGGCTTTTATATCATTAAAAACTTTACTAAGTGCTACGAACGATAGAAAGTTGAGGAATGCCATGATCACTCATTTCTGAAGGGATAGCAAAGATCACGCTATATGTATGGCATGCCCTTAAGAATTTTTTTTTTTTTATAAGCGTTTCACCCCGAGCAAGGCATGTCACTGCCACTACTGTGCAGGGGGCTACGTAGAGTGGAGAAAGGCTGATTAAATATAGGAAATGACAGAGGGTGGGTGATAGGCGGGTAAGGATACCGAGAATGAGGGTTGGGTAGATGAGAGTGTTGTGAGAATAGTTGGGAGTTAGTGTGATAGGAGGTGTCTATTGACCCTACATTTAAACACCTGGAGATTGTAGCTGTCGGGAAAGCAGACTTGTGGAAGGGAGTTCCACAGGCGGGAAGCGCGAGAAAAGAAGCTGTTGGAGTAGAATTTACGGTTACATCTTATTTGTTTAACTGTAAAAGGGTGGGACCTAGTTGCTAATCTAGTATCTCGTGTAAATTCGTGCTTAGGCGGCACCAGTGATCTAAGCTCATCGGAGCAGAAGCCATGAAAGTACTTGTAGAAGAGGCACAGGGAAGCCACATCACGCCGGTGAGAGAGTAATTGCAGCCGGTCTGCTAAGTCAGTATCAATCACGTTACAGATCCTCCTTTTTATTTTGTCAAGAAGCCCAAGGAGAGCAGCAGGGGCACCCGACCAGATATGGCAGCAATATTCAATACACGGGCGGATGGTAGATTTGTATATGTGCAGAATAGATTCAGGTAGGAAAAATTTCCGGGCCCTGCACAGGGAGCCCACTTTCATAGCAGCAGATTTGGCAATGGATTCAATATAGTCATTCCATTTGAGGTCCGCCGAGAGTGTAAGGCCAAGGAGGCGTAGTATTTTCTGGGAGGCTAGCCTGTCCCATGCTAATGGGAGGTAGATGCGATTGTCTATGGTGATTAGTTGATAACAGCTTTGTTTTAGAGGCATTGATTAAATTTCAGTTGTGTAGATTCTGCACACAGTAGTTAGGTTTCAAATGAAATTCAAACTAACGGTGAACAAAACGGACAAATATTTAATCGGCAGAAGACACAGTATGAAACACTGGCAATTATTACAATAGTTTAAATGGGTTCATTTATTCAGTTAACGCATTTAGCACTACTGTAATCACCACTCTCTATTTCTGTTTTAATTGTGACTCGTGATGACATTCAAAGCAAAATGACGCAATAGGTTATCGGTTCCTTTTGTAGCGGGAATGTTGAGGTTACACCGTCCCTTCTTTCAGAAATTCCTCCACTCACTGGTAAAGAGGTTGACCTCTGAGACGCAGCTCCTTAGATCAGCCTGGCGACTGACCGATGGCCGGCAGATTGATGCCGTTGATCGTGGTGCGGTCGTCGCAGTGCTCATGCGACATTTTGAACCCATATCTGAGATATGGATGTAGGTCATTGACCAGTGAAGTTCCGCACACTAATTCACCTGAGTAAAAAAGGGTCGAACGCTGCGCTGAAAATGTGCTACCATTGCCGTCATACGCATAAACACACAAGTATATTGTGCAGTGGATGTCGGATTAAACAGATCGTCCTCAAAAGTAGACTTTAGTTAGATGTACTGACTTCGTGCTAGAGAGTCACTTGTTTATGTAAAGTTACGTGTTTATGTAATGTTATGTGTTTGGGTAATGTTACGTATTCATGCAATATTCATGTTATGTGTTTGGGTAATGTTACATATTCATGCAATATTCATGTTATGTTTTTGGATAATGTTACATATTCATAAAATATTCATGTCATGGGTTTGGGTAATGTTACGTATACATGCAATATTCATGTTATGTTTTTGGATAATGTTACATATTCATGCAATATTCATGTCATGTGTTTGGTGTAATGTTACATATTCATGCAATATTCATGTCATGTGTTTGGATGATGTTACGTATTCATGCAATATTCATGTTATGTTTTTGGATAATGTTACATATTCATAAAATATTCATGTCATGGGTTTGTGTAATGTTACGTATTCATGCAATATTCATGTTATGTGTTTGGGTAATGTTACGTATTCGTACAATATTCATGTTATGTGTTTGGGTAATGTTACGTATTCATGCAATATTCATGTCATGGGTTTGTGTAATGTTACGTATTCATGCAATATTCATGTTATGTGTTTGGGTAATGTTACGTATTCATGCAATATTCATGTTATGTGTTTGGGTAATGTTACGTATTCATGCAATATTCATGTTATGTGTTTGGGTAATGTTACGTATTCATGCAATATTCATGTTTTATGTGTTTGGGTAATGTACGTATTCATGCAATATTCATGTTATGTGTTTGGGTAATGTTACGTATTCATGCAATATTCATGTTATGTGTTTGGGTAATGTTACGTATTCATGCAATATTCATGTTATGTGTTTGGGTAATGTTACGTATTCATGCAATATTCATGTTATGTGTTTGGGTAATATTACGTATTCATGCAATATTCATGTTATGTGTTTGGGTAATGTTACGTATTCATGCAATATTCATGTTATGTGTTTGGGTAATGTTACGTATTCATGCAATATTCATGTTATGTGTTTGGGTAATGTTACGTATTCATGCAATATTCATGTCATGGGTTTGTGTAATGTTACGTATTCATGCAATATTCATGTTATGTGTTTGGGTAATGTTACGTATTCATGCAATATTCATGTTATGTGTTTGGGTAATGTTACGTATTCATGCAATATTCATGTTATGTGTTTGGGTAATGTTACGTATTCATGCAATATTCATGTTATGTGTTTGGGTAATGTTACGTATTCATGCAATATTCATGTTATGTGTTTGGGTAATGTTACGTATTCATGCAATATTCATGTCGTGGGTTTGTGTAATGTTACGTATTCATGCAATATTCATGTTATGTCTTTGGGTAATGTTACATATTCATGCAATATTCCATGTTATGTGTTTGGGTAATGTTACGTATTCATGCAATATTCATGTTATGTGTTTGGGTAATATTACGTATTCATGCAATATTCATGTTATGTGTTTGGGTAATGTTACGTATTCATGCAATATTCATGTTATGTGTTTGGGTAATGTTACGTATTCATGCAATATTCATGTTATGTGTTTGGGTAATGTTACGTATTCATGCAATATTCATGTCATGGGTTTGTGTAATGTTACGTATTCATGCAATATTCATGTCATGTGTTTGGGTAATGTTACGTATTCATGCAATATTCATGTCATGTGTTTGGGTAATGTTACGTATTCATGCAATATTCATGTCATGTGTTTGGGTAATGTTACGTATTCATGCAATATTCATGTCATGTGTTTGGGTAATGTTACGTATTCATGCAATATTCATGTTATGTGTTTGGGTAATGTTACGTATTCATGCAATATTCATGTTATGTGTTTGGGTAATGTTACGTATTCATGCAATATTCATGTTATGTGTTTGGGTAATGTTACGTATTCATGCAATATTCATGTTATGTGTTTGTTAATGTTACGTATTCATGCAATATTCATGTTATGTGTTTGGGTAATGTTACGTATTCATGCAATATTCATGTTATGTCTTTGGGTAATGTTACATATTCATGCAATATTCATGTTATGTGTTTGGGTAATGTTACGTATTTATGCAATATTCATGTTATGTGTTTGGGTAATGTTACGTATTCATGCAATATTCATGTTATGTCTTTGGGTAATGTTACATATTCATGCAATATTCATGTTATGTGTTTGGGTAATGTTACGTATTCATGCAATATTCATGTTATGTGTTTGGGTAATGTTACGTATTCATGCAATATATGTAATATTATATGTGTGTGTAATTTTATGTGTTTGAGTTTGAGTTTCAGTTTTGTTTAACGGCATATCATCCTTGGTTATCTAATGCCAAAAAGGTGGAGTTTTTAAGTATTTTTTTAATGTTCGGTTATAGTGAAAAGGGTGATTTAGTCAGATTTGAATGAAAAATTTTGTTTTTATTCTTTTTTATTTTATAAAACTAAAATGTATTCTAGTTTTGTATTCAAAATGTTTTGCTGAGAATATTTTTCCTTCAAAAATGTGTTATGTTGATAATTTTCTTCGAAAATGTATTGTTGGGAATAATTTTCATTCAATAATGTATATGTTTCTATAAATGTCTATTTTTATGTATATATTTCTATAAAAGTTTATTTTTACACTTTTATAGTGTTTTGACCTCAGTTTGGGAGTTAACTATTTGCCCATACGTGGGACCGTAGCAGGTGCTACCATTCCAGGTCATGATGGACCTGAGAACAACAGCAATTAAGAGGTGGTCTCATGCTCCTTACAACCTCCTAATCAGATGACTTGCTGCCAGATGCAGTTTACCGTCATGCCCAGGACCATTTTACGTGTTTATGTAATGTTGTGTGTTTATTTAATATTATATGTTTACGTAATGTTGCTTATTTATGTAATATTATGTGTTTACATAATGTTACGTATTTATGTAATATTATGTGTACATATAATTTTTCTTGTTTATGTAATGTTATGCGTTTATGCAATGTTACCTGTTTATGTAATGTTACTTGTATGTGTAATGTTATCTAATGTTACATGTTTCTGTAATGATATGTTAGCAAGCGTCTAATAATAATGTCACTAAATTGTTTATACGTAAAATAATTGTTGACTAAAATCTGGACTGTTTCAAACCACCATCAGCTGTGAAAGCTGTGTTGTTTTAGGGGAATTTTTTTCGAACGCTCTACTTTCTCGCGAGGATGCGAAGATTTCGCCTTCCCCCTGTTGGTTGGTCAATTATATGACTTCCTCTCAGTTGTGTTAGGGCAGACCGATTTCGGAACCGTGGTATTGCACTTAATTTAAAGGTTTAACATGACAAATAACGATACATAATATTTTTTTCCAAGTTCCCACCGCTTTTTTGAGGACAAGTGTTTCAAGATTACGTTTACGTTCAAAACTGTAGCAATGTAATTTTATTCAGGTGATCAACGAAGTCCTTATAGTGTATTGAACAAAACAAGTTCTAAATTTAAAATTCAAATCTCACTCATTGATTTTCTTAGGAAAAAAGATTAAAAACGGATTTTCTCGAATTTACATACTTTGCTCAGTATACACAAAACTCGCGAAATTTCACACCTCGAAGCAAAATGTTTTTCTGCTAATAGAAAACTAAGAAACAATTAAAAAAAATTCAAATAATCTTTAATTAATTTCTGATAAGGGCTTTCAATATGAACGAATATATCTACTTTTGAACATGTTACACACCGTTTAAAATAATCGAGCAGATAAATATTACAAAAAAATCAGGAAGGTGTGTGCTTAAAGGCGTTTATTTGCTAACTGCGAATCCTTCGTAGTTGTGCGGTATAAGACACGTTAGATCAATTGACTATTGATATTGATATTGTAGATATATATCAAGACACTGTTTAAACAAACAAACAAAAATAGAGTAGGCACTCAAATACGAATGTCCATTAAAAATAAATTAAATGTTTAACTTTTCACAGAGTTTGGATGACAATCTGAAGATAGTGTAGAAGATCCAGAAAGAGTTGGATGAATCTAATGGTGATTATAAAGCTATTTGAAGTGATCACTAAAGATAATGATGTTATGCCTCCATTCATCTTTTTACAGGGCCACAGACTCAATCCGGAGCCTACATCAGGTGCCTTAAGTAGGTAGTACTTCCCTGAATCAAGTGGGTACCTGCTGGAAGAGACTATGTCTGGCAGCAGGACTCTGCTCCATGTCGGGGGAAAGCCAGTCATAGCTGTCAGACAATTTCTGTGACAACATCACCACTTACATCTGGTCACCTAATTGCCCAAACAGCAACCTCTTTGATTATTGTGTAGGATCCAGTTGAGCAAGAGATCAACAAAATTTCTTGTAACATCAAAAATGATCTGAAGGCAAGGATTATGACATCATCACCATCTTAAAAAAGCAGACCGCCCAGAAGATTTGCAGGGGATTCCAAAGTCGTCTAGAGGCTATCGTTGAAGCCAATAGCAAATTTAATGAATAAATTTACTCTTTTGTATTTTGTCATATTTTTGTATAATTTTGATAAATATATCTGTTAAAATAAGACATCCGTGTTATGTTTTATGCGTAATTTAAACGACCATTCATCTTGTATATTCAGCATATCAACTCCGAAGTTTCGTCGACTAATCCATTTTGTAATTTTTCAGCCCACTAGTCAGGATGTCTCTGCAAATGTATGTGTATATGTATATATAAAAAACAGTATATTTAAGTCGTAAATAAAACATATGCTATTAAAATGAAAAGACGAAGAATATTGGTAATATTCGGTGATGTGTTTGCTGGTGTCGAATTAGTCGTTTTATATCTGGTAGTAATTTGTAAAGGAAGTGGCTGAAGTTAAAAGTTAAGGTCCGAGTTCTTTCGACCAGGAAACACGACTGAACATCTAGGAATCGTCGATATTTTATTGTTGTCGGTTACAAAGTTGAACTAAGGCATTTTTAAATTCCAAGTTATAGACTCTATGTGTGATACAGGATATTTCTAACAATCTGATACAAAAACTGAGACACACAGAAAATAATATAAAGAATTCTCATGATAATATTAAATGTCTAATCAGCCGATCAAATCACTGAAGATCTAACACATGAATAATAGTTTCAATCTAGTTGCAACAATAACCTCTCCATCTTGGTAATGATATACACTGAATTGTTTTAAAAATGTATTCAATTACTTACAAATAATGATACTATGTGTCTGCCTCGACCTGGTCACGTTACGAATTCACCCTGACTATATCCAATATGTGGCAATTCAGTCCGAGTCCAAATAGAGCTTTAAAATTTAACAGACAAATTGACAAGTCGATAAAAACAAAATTTTGTAATTTATACGTGTATACATGCGTGGGTATATTAATCTGTATATGTGTCTGTTTGCCAGTGTTTGTGAATATACTTGTCTATTTTTCCATGTGTGGATGTTATTTTTAAGACTGCTCACATATTCTCCAAATTAGAAATTGCTTTACATTGGTCCACATTGTAAATACAACAATGCCTCCCTGATTAAAGAGGTTTTGCTTGTTTTCAATCTTTTAAAACCATTCAATTTGAAATAAACCACATGACCTGACAAGACACAAGAAGTGTTGAAAGAAAATAGCTATTTTTGTAGTGATATTATAACATATCCATGTAATAATTTTTGAATAAATATTATTAGATCTACTTTGTATTGAGCGCTTTTTTAAAGAATAGTGTTTCTTTGGATAAGGAATATTATTCCATCCATACGTACCCTATATATATATATATATATATATATATATATATATATATATATATATATATATTGTTGTGGGGCCTCCCATTTTTCTATGATACTGGACTCGACTTGAGTATACATATACTCCTGCCATAATGATATCCGTGAAAGTACCGGACTGATCCGTAAGATACCGAAGTTACACAGAGAATAAGACGTCAGCAGACATAGTAGCTCTGAGCTCCACTCAGCCAGAATAGTATTATACGGATATACTAATTTCAGCACAGCTTCACTTCAAAGATTTGTATTTATATAGTAGCGGCCATAATATAAGAAACAGAAAAAACAAAAACATAAATATGTGTATTACTTAAAATAGAGCAATGAATATTTATTATAAGTTATACTTGAGGACATGTACAAACTACAATCTACTACAAAATTGTACATTTTGTTTTGACATTGAAAGAACAATGTCTCCTCAGGTAGTTAATGATGATTATTATTAACTACCTGATGAGACATTGTTCTTTCAATGTCGAAACAAAATGTAAAATTTTGTAGTAGATTGTAGTTTGTATATATTCTAAAGTATAATTTATAATATATATATATATATATATGTGTGTTATTTTCTGTTATAACTCTAGTTCATGTTCGACATTTTATCTGATATTTGGTAAGTAATATCTCGTCAAGTTGTTTTACTCGTATGTGGAATGAAAATTAAAAACTCATGGTTGAATCCATGTTTTTATCAACGTTCAAAATTACCCTTTGCAAAAGTATTTGTATTTTAAAAGATTTAAATATTCAAATTTTTGATAGTATTGGAATGTTATCTCTGACCAATCAGAGAGGCACACAATTGCTTACAAGATTTTGCTACTAAACATTTGCCGCAACTCCACAACAAATTGGCAGCGAAGATCCACATCAAATACTTTTAGTATTTTTGTCAATGAAATATTACTTTTCATGAATAATAAGCGAGAGCTTATTCAAGGTCGCAATAACAAATCAAAATCTACATTAGTGAATATACGCATGAATCAAATTGACACTTTATTTTTGTTTAATCATATCACCCCGAGCAAGGCGGTAACGGAACTGATGTGCAGGGGGCTACGGGAGAGTGAAAAGATTTGGAAAAGAGAAAGCCGGAAACCACATCCTAAACAGGGAACAAAGGATGAGCCTCTACACCTGTTCAATAGACGTGGGTGGAGGTGAACCAAGTGATAGTTTAGTCTATCTACCCCAATTGAAAACAAAAAACAGAAAAGTGAAAAGATTGGAAAAGAGAAAGCCGGAAACCACATCCTAAACAGGGAACAAAGGATGAGCCTCTACACCTGTTCAATAGACGTGGGTGGAGTGTGAACCGGGCGATAGTTTTGTCTATCTACTCCAATTGAAAAAAAAGAAAAAAGAAAAGTGAAAAGATTGGAAAAGAGAAAACCGGCAACCACATCCTAAACAGGGAACAAGGGATGAGCCTCTACACCTGTTCAATAGACGTGGGTGGAGTGTGAACCGGGCGATAGTTTTGTCTATCTACTCCAATTTAAAAAAAAGAAAAAAAGAAAAGTGAAAAGATTGGAAAAGAGAAAACCGGCAACCGCATCCTAAACAGGGAACAAGGGATGAGCCTCTTCACCTGTTTAATAGACGTAGGTGGAGTGTGAACCGGGCGATAGTTTAGTCTATCTTCTCCAATTGAAAAAAAAAAAAAAAAAAAGAAAAGTGAAAAGATTGGAAAAGAGAAAGCCGGAAACCACATCCTAAAAATAATAATAAAAATAAATAGTAGGGGCGTTGAGTTAACTAAGTTGTAACTTAGTTAAAGTCCAGTAAAAAACATTTCTTTGAAAATTAAAATAAAATAAAATCAAAGCAAAATCATTACTTACTAGGAAAGTTGTCCCCCCCCCAAAAAAAAACACGTGCTCAACCAGTGATAGAAGAATTATTTTATCTTTTTGGATCGTACGTGCGTGTATGAGGGGGTTATGGGAGTCAACTAACTAGACAATGGCCGAGCAAAGAAGACGATCAAGGAATTTAACAGAGGAATTTTAAAACAAAATTATCCTCCAGTAAAAAAATTTCATTGAAAAAAAATACAAAAAAACAAAACGCACTCGTTCAAATAACGATGAAAATTTTAAAATTAGCCACAACAAAAAATTAATTTAAAATAAAATCAAAGCAAAATCATTACTTACTAGTAAAGTTGTTCCCCCCCCCAAAAGTAAAGTTGTTCCCCCCCCCAAAAGTAAAGTTGTTCCCAACCCCAAAAGTAAAGTTGTTCCCAACCCCAAAAGTAAAGTTGTTCCCAACCCAAAAAGTAAAAGAAATTCGATTTTAACTAAATCAGTTTATATCTTTATTCATTGCCTGAGATTTGCAAACCTCAGAAATCATGAAGGGCAAGAAATTCCAATAATCTTCTGGATTTGTTTTATCAACACGGAAGTGGCGCAGAATCTTTTTCTGCTAATCCGTTATTCTACATCTAAAACAGAAAGTGTAAGTTGTACAAAGAAGTACTTAAAAACTGATTTCGCTAGAGTAATTTGTAGGACGAACCTGATCAGAAGGCTAGTCGACGAGTCTTTCATGGAAATAGTCAACCTTCCTCTTTCTTTTATGTGCCGTGTATTTTCAGGAATTAAATGATCATGGTCCTCCACATCCTCTTGTCCTATGTAGCTCTTAATATAGTGTGCCTTGTTATTTCTTCAAAACCTTGCTCTAGCATCTATTTGCTCAAACCCATCAAGTATGTCACGCACTGTTTCCCCTGTTTTACTTTCCCTCTATTTGCCTTGTGACTATCGGATTCTCCAAGCACTACTTCCTCAGAAACTTCAGCTATCTCTTTAAGATGTTAGGCATAAGCTTCCTTTTTGTTTCCAATCTCTCCAAAACCTCGTCATTGCCCACATGTTCGGTCCATGGCATCCTCAGCAACCTTCTGTAGAACCACATTCTGTTGCTTAGAGTTTTTCCTTCATCTTTGAGGAGATTGTCCAGCATTTGCTGCCATATAGAAGGACAAATATCACATAACAGTCCGGTACTCTTTTCTTTGTTTCCAACAAAAGTGTCCTGTCTATCAATACTCAGATTTTGGAATGCGTCCTTGGACATGCTAATACGCTTTTGGGTCTCAGTGTCGCAGTTTCCGTCCTCTGTTATAAAACTTCCCAGATATTTAAATGCCTGATTTTAGTATTCCCGACCTGTAATTGGCATTGTGGATTCCTCTTTTTGCTGATGATCATGCATTCAGTTTTCTTGTAGTTTATATTTAGTTCTTTCTTTTCACGTTCATTCGTTACCTTCTGTAGGAAATCTTGTAGTTTCTTTTCCATGTCTGCTATCAATACTCTGTCATCTGCGTATCTTATAAGATTGTGGCAGCCAATGAAAAACAAACAATGGTGTATTGTTTTAGGTGAGTAGGTAGCAACATTATAGGACTTACCATATTTGATTATGGCACCAAGATATAAGTACAGATTTATTTTTCTCGGACCAAGAAAGATTAAAGGGGTTGATGTTTCTTCTTCATCGCTGACATTGATCTACCTTGTGAAAAAACAAAGACAATAGATTTCAAATTAATGGGACAACCTTCCATTAACGCAATGATCATCGATATTTCTCATAAGAATAGGTGGGAGCAGTTTAATAGATAGCAGCTGGAATGAGAAATCAGAGAGTCACGTTCGAATTCCGGTTGAATTGTAACGCGCAAATATAATTGAAAAAAGTATAAAGCCAACTATTCTTCCTCTGCTATGGGTTAAATAATTTGATTGTATTGAGGAAATAATTGTTCTCCCTAAAAAATAAATATTCCTGCAATATTCAGTTGCAAAACAAAATTAATTCTTACAATCCAAAACATATATCGGCTTAAAAAGAAGGTCAGTCAGTTAGTTAAGCGCCATACGCTTGGGCGATCATGTCTCGAAAGAGACATTACTGACTGGGCAGATGATTATCCCGCAGTAGGTTGTCATTACTTTCCTACGGTAGACTGGTTGCCAGCCAAGGCTATAGAACCCAAGCTGTCCTGTTATTTAATCCATAACTGGAAGGAAGAGACGGATTAATACCTTTCCCAAGGGTATTTGCTCGTAAGTGAATGCAATGAATTCAACTGTATTCCAAACTCGACTCTTCGATTTCTCGTTCCGAGCCGATATCCACTGCATCACAAAAAAGGCAGATAAGCCGTAAATAACAAATTAAATCAATCATAGGGATAGACACCTTAAGCTGAAACCAATATTGCCGATATGAAGCTGAGCATCTCCAGAAAGTTTTACAAACTTCAGTTCATCAATATCAATTCTGAAGGCATTGACTTGCATAATAAAATCTGACAGTAGACACACACACACACACACACACACACACGCACACACACACACACACACACACACACACACACACACACACACACACATATATATATATATGAGTCTGATCGGATTGTATGTTTGCACAAGTGTGTAAATCTGTTTACACTCATCGATACACGTGCACACAGACATATATAGATGCAAAAATATACGTCTGTGTTTGCACTCTAACATTAATGTAAATGCATACACGCGTTTTTTGTATTGAAGAAAAAACATTAACTTTGAAAAAAAATTTTCTAAAATATATTTTATTTATTTTCATCTTGTTTTAATTTATTTTTATTTATATTTCATTTATTTTATTTTAAAACTCAGTTGTTATTTAATTCTTTTCTTGTACTTTTTTCATTAAATATATTCGCGTGTGTGTATGTGTATATGTGTGCGTCTGAATGCGGGTTGTGTGTGTGTGTGTGTGTGTGTGTGTGTGTGTGTGTGTGTGTTTACTTTTAATTATTTTTACTTTTTCATCATTTTTATTATTTTTGTCAATGGTTGGCAGGAATGGGTTTTGTCGGGGAAATTGTGGTGGGTGGCTGACATCTTAGGAATCTCTATTAGACCAGAGACTTGTCAGGTTTGAGTGAAAAGAGTCAGGCCCGAAACCTTTTGCCCACCCTTCCTCACCATGTACTGATTTTTTTTATTTTTTATTCTTATATTCCTCCTTCTCTCTCTCTCTCTTTCTCTCACTTTCTCTCTCTCTCTCCACCCCTCCTTCTCTCCCTTTCATTATTTGTGAGAAGTGTGGTGGCAGGCGTCACTAGAGTCATCCAGACTAGACTATCATCTCCCACATGTGACACATCTCATTGGCATAAAGTCTTTTGCACTTCGGCCTACTTGAGATATGGAACCAGTATTCGAAACTTTTGAATTTTGTTGTTCACTTCATTTTCTGAATTTATTTCGTTTGAAACATTGCGTTTTTTTTTGACTAGGCTTGTTGTCATATTTGCTTAATTTTTTATGTTTATTCTCCGAACACACCTTACTCTCCAAATTTGTCAACCTTGCTCTTCTCTCTCAGATTCAACTTTAAAATGAATATGCTTTTCAAGACGCATATCTGTCAAATAGAGTATGCGTATTTGTGTAGCATTATGCACATGCTGAATATATATATATATATATATATATATATATATATATATATATATTGTGTATTTGGGCAACAATCTCTCTTTTATGCAGGTTTCATTAAAAATGATAGACAAGGTATTATCATAAGTTTTATATAATTTTTCACGTGTTCTTATGAACTTTTCTTTCCAGAACTCAAATTATGTAAGAATTGTCCAAAGATTTTGTACTTTTGACAGTAGGAAACCTTTGGACAATTCCCTCCACGCTTGCGATATCATGTCTCGAAAAATATATAACTGGGCAGAAGGTTTTCTGTAGTAGGTTGTCATAACTTTCTGCGGCATACTGGTTGCCAACTAAACGCTTTAGAACCCAATCTGTTCTGCTATCTAACCAGTAACTGGATGGAGAAGAGACGGATAAATACCTTTGTGTATTTGCACGTGATTACAACTGGAATTCGAACGCAGCCCTTCGATTTCTCGTTTCGAACTGATATCCACCATAACGCACATCCAATTACAATTATACAATTCTAAAATATGCATTTCGGTGACTGGCGTTTCCTTGCAAGAGTATTTTCCATGTTTGATACAATATTCCAGTTGTATCGTATGAGATCGTTCTCGGGCACCTGAAGGTGATGTAATGGATAGCAAGCTTGTCTCTATTACAAATGAGTAGTGAGTTCCATCCTCACGAGTTGTTCCATACTTTTAGCCTTGTAACACATCTAAGCTGCGTATAGAAAACCACCATATATTCTTCTCGAGTATTTTTATGTTCGCCACTTAGAAAACGGAATTCGATTTTCACCTGACTTCATTATGCTCAATTTTGAACAAATACCCTGGGGAAAAATATAAATCCACATGTTCACTTCCCAGGTGTGAGTTAATTATCGGATTATGGGTATTTTTGTTTTGAGTTTACAAACAATCTAGGAGTAGAAAAATTGTAAATTCAAAACCAGTCCGAAGAGGGATGGACTTCCTTGGACATATTATTACTCTTAATATTGAAAACTGAATTAAAATTGATAGACCTTGTTTAAAATAATTGTTGCAGCTTGAACATACACACACGCGGACACACACACACAGGCACACGTATATACATATCTAAACTTATTTATAAATGGAACTTTGTCTGTGTGTGTTCGTGTCTGTGTGTGCGTCCTTGTTACCTATAGACTCCGAAACGGCTGAACCGATTTTCTTGAAAATTTACACAGTTGTAGTATATGCGTCTGCGAGTGTTCTTAGATAGGTGTTGTGTCGAGGTACCCCCGATAAATATCGAAAATCGATAATCGAAAAAATCGGGTTTTAGAAGGAGTGGTCCGATTTTAATCAAACTTGATAGACTCAAAGACAAAAGAAACGATATTCAGAAGTTTCAAGGTTGCAGTTCTTACAGTAATAAAGAAAATCAATAATATGTATATATATATATATATATATATATAAAATGCAAGATGTTTGTGTGTGTCTGTTTATCTGCCTGTATATCTGTATTTTTTCAGCCCTTTTATTTTAGTTTTTGCTTTGGATTTGGCTCTAAGTAGGTATAATTGTAGTTCTTAGTCTCAGCCATGATACCACTTACTCAGAGGACTTATTTAGCATTTAAAATTCAGTTTACGACGAAAAAAACTTATTTGATATATATACCAGGAAATCAAAATTTGACTTACATCCATTCATTTTTCTTTCAGTCTACGGTTTCGTTTTAACTGGAAACAAATATTGCCTTTTAGTCTTTCATGCCAACGTCCAAAGAGTCTGAGCTTTAGGAGCATGGATGAGTTTTAAAGCTTTCATTACATCCGAGCAACGCCGGGCTATACTGCTAGTATATATATATATGAGATAACGATATACATTTTTATATATCAAGAACAGTATTGGGGAAATTGATCAAGTGGAAAACTTTTACTTGTGATGCGTTTCGTTCTTGAAACCTTCATTGGACTATTTATTTTTTCTGTTGGTACAACTACACATGGGCACGATAGAGGGGGCGCTGATAATTTTAGAATGTATTATTTTTTTAATCTAGCTGAAGTCATTTTGAGTTTTTATCTTTTTCTTTCCATTACTTTTGTTAGGAGGTATTTCACTGTGTGATTATTGAAAGGTCTACCAAAAACGGTAAAATAACCTTATGATTAAGGCACTCTCTAGACATGTGGTACAGTGGATATCGGCTCGGAACGAGAAACCGGGGAGCCGAGTTCGAATTTCAGTTGAATCCATTGTATTCACTTACGCGCAAATACCATTGGGAAAGGTATTAATCCGTCTCTTCCTTCCAATTATGGGTTAAATAGCAGGAGAGATTGGGTTCTATAGCCCTGGTCGGCAATTAGTCTACCGCAGAAAGCAATGGCAACCTACTGCGGGATAATCTTTTGCCCAGTCAGTCATGTCTCTTTCGAGACATGATCGCCTAAGCGTGTATCACGTATGGCACTTAACTGACTGACTGACTAGACATTTACGCTGTAATTAATTATTTTCTTCTTTGATTAGAGTAGCAATATTCGGTGACTGTTATTGTTGCAAAGATATTTTATGTAAATAAAAAATACAATCCTCTTTGATAGTGGATGTATTCATGTTAACGTCCTGTAACCTCTCTGAAAAGGGCTCATGCGAGCCGAAAGCTTAGAGCCAGCATAATAAAAAATATCCAAATGTTGGACATTTTTTGTCTTTATTTTCACCTGAAATTAAGGCCAAAAAATTATCTGCTGCCTCGAATATATATATATATATATATATATATATATATATATATATATATATATACGCATCGTTCATTCAGCAATGAATTAGAACACTCTTAGCTATTGGGCGGGGCGTGTATCATGATAATTTCAATACTGGGTTAAAAGCAATCGGAGTCTAACCGTACTGATGAGCTGTCATACCGCGAAACAGAGCTGTCTGCGGATGACTATATATATATATATATATGGGAATAGAAATATGTATAAAAATATTCAGGTGTTAGTAAAACAGTACTCTAAACAGGTCTATTATAAATATTGATAAATATACATATTTATCGGTGGTACAATTCGGAATTTTATGCGTTATGCAATCATCAGTTACATATTTCAAACTGACCGTTTAAGACATGTGAATTTAAGTTCACTCGATGTATGTTTATCAACATATATATGTGTGTGTGCGTGTGTGTGTGCGTGCTCACAACATGGCATCAAATTCCACAGTTATTATCTGAATTTTGCTTTGAAATGTTCACTCTAAATTGTTTAATATATTCATATATATATATATATATATATATATATATATATGTGCATATGCATGCACTTAGCGTTGTGTTAAGTGCATTGATAAGGAAGCAGATTTTGTTGAAAAGGATATGTTTGTTTTTTGTTGCACCACGTCTGTATAATGCACACACGATATCATGTGTAGTTATTTATATGTGTGTCACTGTTCGTAAAATTGATATTAAATTCTTTTTATATGTGCAAAATATCCCGGATATAGGAAACAAGATTCTGAATATATTGCATAAAAGCTGTAAGCAAAATGAACATAGGAAATTCTGCACAGAGCAGATCTGAACGCGTCTTCCGCACTGTGGAAACTTGTTATGTCATGTACTGTCACTATACGATTTAATGTTTCAGTTAAAGGATATAAGCAAATGACTTCCTTCGCATATCTATCTTAAAAAAAAAGGAAAAAAAAAAACAAAAGAAAACCTCTGCCAGTGGACATCTATTATATATAAACGTGTATAAACTCTTTTTCTTTTCATAATTTTTCTTCGACCATCTGGTAGATAACAAGACAGCGCCCTATTTTTGAAACGATTCTTATTGTGATAATTTTCATGACAATCGTTTTCAAGGAAAATAACTTTTATACATTAAATTTTCTTTTCGTTCGATATCCATGAACATTAGCTACAGTTAATCAATATTTTCATTTTAGTATGAAGCGAAAGAACGTCCTACTGAAGCAGTTCAGTTTAAAGAAAAACACTTGATTTTCTTATGAACATTTACCTAAATTTGACCTTTTTCTAAGACAATTACACTTTCACGTCTAGTTTTCGTACAACTTTTCTTAAATAATGTAGTTTATTATATTTTTGTATATTTTCAATCGACTCCAGCTGATTTTCTAAGCGCCGCTTGGATGTGGCACAATGCCGAAAGTATGGGGTGCCCAGTGAGGATCGAACTCACTACTCATTTGTAATAGGTTTTAGCGAGACAAGCTTGCTAACCATTATACCATGCCGAGGTTCTCAAAGGCAGCAATTATAGAGTGGGGAAAAAATTAGAAACAGAAACATTACTAACGAGCGAAAATAGAAAGGATTAATCAAAACAGTAGGTAGCGATTCACATTGCATGTAGGTTTTTGCAGATTAAAGTTGGCTGGAATGTATAGAACCGGAATGGAGTTCCATAAACGTGCAGTGGGAGAAAAGAAACTGTTACCATAGAACTTACGGCTACATCTCGCCAGTTCAACTGTAAATTGATGGGATTTCGACGCCAATCTAGTCATTTGAGTGCCATACGTGATACATGCTTCGGGCGATCATGTCTCTTTCGAGACATGACTGACTGGGCAGAAGATTATCCCGCAGTAGGTTTTCATTGCTTTCTGCGGTAGACTGGTTGCCATCCAAGGTTATAGAACCCAATCTGTCCTGTTATTTAACCTATAACTGGAGGGAAGAGACGGATTAATATCTTTTCCAAGGGTATTTTTGCGTAAGTGAATGCAAGAAATTTAACTGAAATTCGAACTCGGTTCCCCGATTTCTCGTTCCGAACCGATATCTACTGCACCACAACGCACATACGCCAATCTAGTACTGCGTTTAAATTCTATATGTCCAGGCACCATCGAGCTCATTTGAACATTAACCATGAAGGTATTTATAAAAACAGCACAGCGAGCCAAACTTACAGCCGTGGGAAAGCGATTGAACCCGAGGCGCCAAATCAGAACCGATTATATTACTGATTCTTCTTTGGGCGTCAGGGTAAATAGCAGGGTTACCGGACCATATGTGGTAGCAATATTCTAAGCAAATAGTATACTTATAGATATGGACAAATAGTATACTTATAGATATCTAGGATAGAGAAAAATTGTTTCGTACGACACATTGAAAAAAAAGTTTTTTAGCAGATGACCTAGCAATGGATTCAATGTAATGTTTCTATCTTAATTTCATTTTTTTTTACATTTTTATCTTATTTCTTTATGTATTTTTCGTGTCGTGTCAATCACTGTTTCTAACGTCTTAAAACATCTTTTAAAAATGCATTCATTGCTAATATTATTATTAAGCCCTTTCTTTACAAGAGAGAATACATTGGACGTTTATGTACAATACATAAATACATTGGCCGTTTATGTATAATACATAAATACATTGGCCGTTTATGTACAATACATAAATACATTGGCCGTTTATGTATAATACATAAATACATTGGCCGTTTATGTATAATACATAAATACATTGGCCGTTTATGTACAATACATAAATACATTGGCCGTTTATGTACAATACATAAATACATTGGTCGTTTATGTATAATACATAAATACATTGGCCGTTTATGTATAATACATAAATACATTGGTCGTTTATGTATAATACATAAATACATTGGCCGTTTATGGCCATAATGTTGATTTATTTCTATAATAATCCTTTCTAATTCTCTAATTATCTTCTTGATGTTAAGTTGGAACTCATCAAAGAAGGCGCCGTATTTTTTGTTAACCCAATTATTTTCGATCTCCCCTGAGATAATCATCAGAGTTGAAATACGAAGACAGACTTAATGTGACTATAATCTACAACAGTGATGTAATACCAGACGACCTCAGCAGATTACTTTTTATAGCTCTGCCTAAGAAGCCAGGTGCAAATGAATGCGAACTACACCGAACAATCAGTTTGGGCCACATAACAAAACTCTTCATCTGAATCCTGATGAATAGTTCGCGAAGCAGACTGAGGCCAGAGATAGGAAAAGAACAGTGCGATTTCGCCAAGGACACTGGAACAAGTAACGCGATATTTAAGTTAAGGATGATATCAGAAAGGGCAATACAAATGAAAAAGGACGTGTACCTATATTTTATAGACTATGCAAAAGCATTCAACAAATATACCACAAAGAATTGTTAGAAATGCTTAGCAACCACGACATATTTTGGAAAGACATTAGAGTAATCAAGAACCTATACTAGTAGCAGACTACCTGCATAGGAACAGTAAACAAATTCAACAGATATACAAAGATAGAAAGGAGCGTAGGACAAAGAGGTGTCTTTTCAACTATTCAACTGGTACAGCGAGACTATTATGAGGACCCCAGAAGTTATGCGAAGATTTGTCATCAACGGCGATAATCTGAACAAAATGATACGCAGATGAAACAGTGCTGACAGAAGACACGGAAAAGAAACTACAAGTTCTTTTAAAGAAGGTAGCTGAAGAAAGTCGAAAAAAAGGACTTCAAATAAACTACAAGAAAACCGAATGCCATCGGCAAACAGAGGAGTCCAAATTTTTAATTACAGGTAGGAGATATTAAAATCAAGCAGGTACAAAAATTTAAATGACTGGGAAGTATTCTAATAGAAGACAGAAAGAGCGACACTGAGATCCGAACGCGAATTGGCGAAGCGAAGGACACATTTCGAAAGCTGAGTTGAGTATTGAGAAAAAAAAATCACTAGAACAAGAAAGAGAGTTCTGGATTTCTATGTGATATCTGTTCTTCAGTATGTCAGTGAATGCTGGTAAATCTCATCAGAGATAAAGGAAAAAACTTGAAGCAAATGAAGTGTGGTTCTACAGAAGGATGCTGCGGATATCATGAATCGAGCATGTGAACCATTGGAGGTTTTGGGAAAGAGGGAAGCAAAAAGGAACTTAATACTGAGCATCAGGAAAAGACAGCTTAGGTTCCTAGGACATTTAATGAAGAAGTAGTGTTTGGAGAATCTGATACTCACAGGTCCGATAGAGTGAAAGGGAGACAGGACAAAGCAGCGGGTAAAATATTTGACGGACAAGAGCAGGTGGATGGCAGAGCGGGGTTTAGGTCGGGGGTGGACACGAGAACGTGTACTAAGAGTCACCAGTTATAGGGAAACGTGGAGGGCCCTGATCGCCTACGTCCTGACATGGCACATAGAAGAAGAAGAATCTTTGTGATGGGGAATTTTGCAAAAACGCGCGAATGCGCTCTGCTGTAATTATGTTAAAATCAACTGTTTTGGTTACAATTTTCTTCTATCAAAAGGCAACCAACTAAAACTGAACAAAGTTTATTTCGAGCATAGTAACAATTTTTTTTAAATACATTTGATTTTACTAACATTAACACTATGTTGCAAATTAGCATATTTGATCATTCACTTTCCATTAGCAACGATATATTATTAAAGAATATATATATATATATATATATATATATATATAAAACAGCATTTATCAATTTTAAAAGCTTTATGCTTAAAATTATTTCAGCCTATACAGTGCAAGCAAAAAGAGAATTTCATCAAACCCTTGCATTTATTCGGAGATATGTGAGCTTTATTTTTTCCTTTTTATGTTTCACAGGATCATTTTTCTTTATTTATGTATTTTAATCGTAATTTGTTTTCTCTTTCTGAATTTTACCTATTTACAATATTCGTAATTTTAAGCGTGTTCCAGTACTGTCTGCATATTTCTTTCTTTCCTAATCAATCTGTTATAATCAAAGTTGCCAGCGACTGGTCCCTGACGAAGCGTTGACCGAAACGCAGCGTACGTCCGGATATGAAATTATGTTTGTTTAAATCCGTATTTCTTTTCTGTAGTGTCAGGTCATTATTTCGATATATATATATATATATATATATATATATATATATATATATATAAATGTCCAGTGAACTGTGACTGAAAACAACTAAGAAAGTTATTTAAGAAAATGGTCACTCGACAGGTACAACATTTTACAACTGTAGTTTATGCGTATATACTATACACAGAACAAACACTCACAAAGTTTTTTGAATGCCCATTTGGCCAAGATGAACAAAGACAAAAAAGAAAAAAAAACTCCATAAAAACACACAGCTATAGTGTGCTCGATATCATTGGGAAACTGTAGAATGCTTGCAAAATAATTTACAGTTAAAATCGAAATAGTGCTCAACAATACCTGGCCCTCAAAGTCCCCCATGACACAGCATGAAACTTTTGGTTTTGGTTGATCACTGTTCACCGGGAATTTTTGTGAAATGTCAAGGCTCGACAGTTAAGATGCGATTGGACATTCTTTCTTCGGTCTTGCTCTGTAGCAGACTCATATAAGTTGCTTCTGCCGGAGATGGTATATTTTTCTAACACTTATCCCCCGAATATTTATGCCTGTAGATGAAATAAATCAATATACAGTTATATATATAATAAAAACAGAGCTTCTACTAAAATATGAGTATCCATTAAAAAAATAACTTTTATATAAATAAATAAAAATAAGTCGGATTTAATCCATTTCTATTTTTAGGAAATGGATTAAATCTGACATATTTAGTCTTTGCGTTAGGATATGAAACAAAGCAGATCTGTATATTTCGAAAATCGGGAAAAGATATGTATTCAAAGACAATGATCGGGTTTTGTTTTAGCACGAGGCCCTACGTAGCCGAGAGGTCAAGTGACGTAAGATCTAATGACGTTTTCCCCTAGGCAAATCAAATATGCGAAGGGCGCATATTTTTCTAACAAGGTTTCTCAAATATTCAGGCCGCTAGATGAAATACGCAAATAAATATAC
>JBBBDQ010001461.1:1740000-1797500 GCA_037127315.1 Ascarosepion bandense | reverse complement strand
TATATATATATAGTCATCCGCAGACAGATCTGTTTCGCTGTATCATAGCTCATCAGTACGGTTAGATATCCGATTGTTTTTTACCCAGTATTGAAACCCAACCGAATTGGCGTCAGTGGCGATTCTACCTCTGAGTTATGGGCGCTCGGTAGAAGGGGGCTGACTTTTTAGCGTGTATATTATCATTATACACGCCCAATAGCTGAGAGTGTTCTAATTCATTGCTGAATGAACGATGCGTAGATGCTAGAGTAGCTACTGTTTTTCAAAGTCTACCATTCTTCAAGAGTGCTCAATCAGGGTGTGAGAGCGTAAAATATACAGGGTGGGCCATAAGTCGCGCACCAAAGAATTACGTGAAGTGATGTAAAACCGTGTAAAATCAGCGGGGTAAAATATATTTTTCTTTCCTTGGTTATAACGTGTACAACGCGTCTCTTAGTTCATTAGTTAAACTTGGTTTTAATAAAATAATGTTTATTATTATCAGAATTGTTTTAAATGCTTTGGCGGGAGACTTATGGCCCACCCTGAATATATATATATATATATATATATATATATATGGAGAGAGAGAGAGAGAGAGAGAGAGAGAGAGAGAGAGAGAGAGAGAGAGTGATGTCAATTCGGTCGGGTTTCAAAATTCTAATCATACTGATGAGCTGTGATACAGCGAAACAGAACAGGACTGTCTGCGGATGACTACGCATTCGCACGACGATTGAGAACTCCGCAGAAATGTTAGACTTTAAAAACAGTAGCTACTCACGCATTTATGCATTGTTCATTCAGTAATGAATTTGAATACTCTTGGCTACAGGCGTGTGTTTACATTGTTTATGACACGCTAAAATCCGACTTCATCTACCAAGCGCCTATAATTCAGAGTTAGAATTACTGACTAATGTCCATTCGATCGTGTTTCCATCCTGACTAGAAGCAATCGAATGTCTAGGACTGTCTGCGGATGATTATATATATATATGTATATATACAAAAGTGACAGTCTTTCCTATTTTAATTCTATTAATACTCTACCTCCGTTTCTGATATCTAGCACTTTATTGCAAAGCCTACTTGCCGTAAATGCGTTTTTACTAGTAAACCACTGAAAGTCAGCAATTTTGGTTTGTTTTCATTTCTGGACATTAAGGATGTAGAAATTGTTTGAATGTTCAGCATGTTTTGGTATTTAATGAAATCAAATTATCTTTGATAATTGCTGGAAGAAAAGTCGAAAGCGATCGAACACACTGAAGAGAAATCAAAAACAATATTTTAAGGACAAGAAACATTAAATAAAAAAAATATAACCGCAGTACCTCGTCAGTCGTTTCTAACAAAACTTGCATAAAAGTGGGGTTACTGCCCCAAAACCATATTATATATATATATATATATATAAGAAAAAGTGAGAGAAACCGTGAATGTTTTGTTTAAAGTGCTGCCTAAATACACAATTATATATCTATAAGAAAGAGTGCGAGAGGCCGTGAATGTTTTGTTTAAAGTGTAGATTTATTGTTGCTATTATTATTGATATTACTTGCTTTTTGGATGATATATTAAGTGCCCATTATGGTATTTTCGTCGCTACACGTGTTTCGAGTATATAGGTGACTGTCTTCAGAATAAACTTGTGACTTCACATATCGAGATCCATTTGTTTTTCTGGTGGGCAAGGTATTGTGTACAAATAGATAAGTCAAGTGGTAGTCAGGTCAGAGAAATCATATGTGTGTGTGCGTGTTGTTTTTTTTTCACACTCGCATCTTAAGTTTCTCCTGTCACCTTCGTTGACGCTAATTTTTTTTTTCACGGACTTGCGAAATTTGATTTCGTCTTTATACTTCAAAATTGTTTTCAGCGACTCTGATTCAATTCTACTCGACGGGTCATCTAGTTCTTTTTGTTGTTTTGGGATACTTTTTTAAATTTGTGTGTGTGTGTGTGTGTTTGTGTGTGTGTGTGTGTGTGTGTGTGTTAGGTTTTTCATGTTGTTTTATTGAGGGAAGGCTTGTATTTTTTTATAAATATTTCTTCTTGTATGATGAGTGTTTCATAATCAGCATTTTGATAGATAGGCATTCCTCTGAATTTACCTCAACTGCATTTATGTACTTGACGGGAGACATACAATTTCGTGTTATTGGCTAGTTTAATGTTACTTCTGTGCAGGGCTACTCTTTTATTCAGGTCTTGTGTCGCCACCACGTATATTTTTGCGCTTTCATATATATATATATATATATATAATTAGTATTTGTTCATAATTAAATTAAATTAGACCAGTACTCAGCTCTATTAAAAAGTGTTTAATACAATTATATTGTAGAACTTTTGAATATTTTTCATTTGGAATGGAGTTATTTGCGCAATTAGGATTCAATCTTTCGGTATCCACAGGCGATTTACAATAACTAATTTTACCGTTTCTCAAACACGCGAAAAGGGATTTTTTACGAACTTGCTACTGGAATTTTCAAACAACTAAAATCATTTATCTAAATTACGGAGGAGTTATTAAAAGATCTTAGAACACTTTCATTCATGTTTGTATTAACCTAGTAAGTATTTATGGGTATGATTACATCTGGCCATAATTTCTGATCTTTCATTTAGTAATTATTTTCTTTCTGGGACTAACATAATAGCTAATTTTCCTCTCTCTCTCTCTCTCTATATATATATATATATATATATATATAGAGAGAGAGAGAGAGAGAGACTTATGGATTTGAGAGCTGACGGAAAATAACATTTGTACGTCTTGAGAGGCGATGCCGATCTTATCTGACTGAACAATGAGGGAAATTGCTTTTCTGATATGGCAATCTTATTATGTAGTTACATTCATACCAGTGCACCTGTCACCATTTGTTCAGATATGGGGCGACACCTAGCTTGTTCAACTTTGCCCACCTACAACACATGCACTATTTCATCAATCTGTGCAAGCGGCGAGGAATAACATATCGTAGCAGCATGGTATTCGCCATTCGTATGACTTTATACATGGAAGAGTACAAGCCTACATTCAACCACAAGGATGATATACAGAGTATTAATATAGCATTTCTAATTTTTCTACGCCTCTCATTTTGTAACCGATATACCTACTGAGCTATATAAGTGAACATTTATTGCAATATATATATATATATATATATATATATATATATATATATATATATATATATATATATATGCTTCATTAGAAATTACAGACAAGGTATTATCATTAATTTTTTTAATATTTTTCCATGTGTTCGTATAATTTTTTTAAAAATTGTCTAAAGCTTTTATACTTTCGAGCGCTTTCGGTTATACTTTTAGCCATTATCAAGAATTAATTTTAAACAAGTGAAAATTTTAAACGTAGAGAGTCTTGTGTATTTTAAATTCCGAACACAGTAAGCACATTGTTACCGGGTTCATAATTGATGTTATTAAGTGTAGGATTTCTCTTTTTTATTTTAATTAATTTATATTAATTTTAATCTTTTTTTACACGTGGATGATGCTATTATATATGAGTTATCAACGAGGATATCACGGATATGTCCTGGAAGATCTCGATGTGTGTTTAAATGAGATCGGATGGAACTGTTGTGCGAAAGGTGTAAGGCCAATCTTTTCGTCAATTTCGCGGTTGTATAGCAAATGTAATTGTTTACGGATCTGGAGAGTTGAGGAACGCAGTTCTTCAAAGGACATGTAAATTCGTAAACGACACTGGTTTTCTGCATTTAAATTTTGCAGGAGAATTATTATTGATAATGAGGTTGGCAGTTTTTAATTTTTTATAATAGATAATTTAATTTTCTTGTCTGAAGTGGTCGGTGTTACATAATCTCGGATAATATTGCGAATTGAAGATTCATCATGTCTGTAGCTATCGTGCATTTGATTTGGACAATTCTTATATAATTTGAGTTCCGAGAAAAAAAAAAAAGAAAATTATACGAACACAGGAAAAATTATACAAAAGACTTAATGATAATACATTATCTGTCATTTATAATGGAACCTGTACAAAAGAGAGATTGTTGCCCAATACACTATATATATATATATATATATATATATATATATATATAATTTCACCGCAAGCAAAGCGGGACCGCTACTAGTACGCAGGGGGTTACAGTGAGAGAAAAGACTGGGTACAGGTAGCCTTGCATTCCTCTTTTTCTTCTAAGTGCCATGTCACTTCAGGACGTTAGCGATCATAACTTTCCACGCTTCCCTATCCCTGGTAGCTCTAAGCAGGCTTTTTCCTGTTACCTCACCCAGACCCTGCTCTGCCATCCACCTGCTCATGCCTATCAAATATGTTATCCGCTGCTTTTCCCTGTCTCTCTTTTCCTCTGTCTGACCTGCGAGTATGAGATTCTCCAAGCCTTATTCATTGGAAAATACAGAAAATAATTTTTGAATTAAAAGATACTTCTCTAAAAAGAATACATTTTTCCCCAAAAAAATATATTTCTTCTTCAGATAAAAAAATATTATGAACCTAAAAGAAAATTATATTTACACGCATGGTCTTTCTTAGTGCAAATCACCAACCGTCTGAAATAATGAAAACGTTACGATCAAAGAAAAGTTGTAAAATTCAAGAAATATTGGGCTTAATCATTGTTTCCTGTGTCTGCGGCTATATTGTTTTGAATGCACCGGTTCCCGTCCGATCATCGGAGTTAAGCAACATCGAACCTGCTTAGTACTTAATGGGTGACCATTTGGGAATACTCTTAATGGGTGACCATTTGGGAATACCAGGTGCTGTAAACGAAAGGACCAAGAATGGTCCTCCGGTCCTCCGGTTCTCCAGGTTTGGAGGTTTGGGTGCAGGGCTAACAACCTTGTCCCGTAAAAACAGTTTGTTTCAGAAACAGCAACAAAAAATTGCTGCCCTATGCGCCATTGGGTGTGATAGATAAATGATGAGTCGTTTTCTGTATATGATTATATATGCGAAAATAGAAATGACAAAGTGAGGCCGGAACGAAATAAACAAAAAGTGTTATTTTTCATGGAATTCAGCGAGCTGTTTAGAAAGTGAAATGGCCGACAAGTCCTTTCTCTCAGGTAGGTCAATGAAGGTTATTTTGGTCTACAGCTACATCACGTTGAAACATCGGTCCCCACACGATCCAGTAAATTATGCAACGTCAATCCTGATCAGTAACTAGATGAGTGACCCCCTGAGAATACCAGATGTTGTAAGCTTGAATGTGCGGGTGATACAAAAGGCTAATAGGTTACATACGGGTCCTAGTACGATCACCGAATTTAAGCAACGTCGAGTCTGGTCAGAACCTAGATAGGTTACCGCTTGGGAATATCAGGTGATATAAGCTTGTATGCGCAGGTGGTGCAATGGATAATAGTTTGGAATTTTTAATCAGAGAGTCGAGTACCGACCCTCGTTGGTTCTATATATTCAGTTACGCGCAAATACCTTGATAAAGTTATGAATCCACCATTTCCCTCCCAAGCTATGGGTTAGTTAGTGAGACTTTTAACACTATTTACATTATTCGGACTATTTTCCTCACCTTTGTTGCAATTTCCATCACGTTTCGGCCGCTGTATGCTCCGGCCTTCTTGATGAGGGATTATAGGAATAATAATTTTTTTTTGCGCGTGAATGTTGTATTAACAGTTTTCTGGGGATGGTAATGAATTTTTAATAAAAGTTTTAGTACTTAACCCATACTTGTTAATATAAGGAAGCCGACTAGAATTCTAAATCGGCTCACCGATTCCTCAATTTGAGTCGCTATCAATTACCTCACTCGCACATACAAACCTACCCCATGCAGTCACCCATCTGTACTGACCAGGCTCGACATTGCTTAACTTCAATGATAGAACACGAACCGACGATATGGCTGTAACCCAGATCACATGATAGTTATAGGTGTAATTATAAAAACGATTTTGGTCAACTACTCTCTGTCCATCTTCAGGTGTCCAATACTTTTGACTGATATGAGATGTCTGTTGGTTATTGTGTTTATTTTGTCCTTGAGGTTCCCGTGTATATTGCTTTACTACCTGATCCAGGGATTGAAACACTAAATGTCAGCATTATTTGTGAGCAATGCCTGTATTCACAAGGACATTTGTGATGCATTTTAAAGCTTTAAACAATTAGAAATAAACTATTGGACTTTTAGGACTGGCTTAGAAAATTTAATGCTTATAAGGCAAAGTAAGAGCAGCAGAGCAAGGTTACTTGAAATTTTTGAGGAAGAAGTACCACATAAGGCAAAGAGGGGTCAAAAAGGAAAAAAGTATTCCTGTAAAAAAAAGAAAGAAGTTATTTTTAGAGAGTTCTTATTCGTTAGGTCTTGCAAGAACAGGTAACAGAGAGACATAGAGATACAAGATATATAATGCAATTATTTTTCTTTTATCTGCTGTGTTCCTACAGAACGTGTGCGATCATAGTTTTCTGTAGCTTTCTTGCTTTCGTAATTCTAACCATAGTTTGTTTCTTGACCATACTTCCTGGTCCATGCTTTGTCATCGATTTGCATAAACCTGTTGAAAATGTTATTCGCTGTTTTTCTCTGCCCTCTTTCTTTCAATTTCTACATGAAAAAAATCTAAATCTGTATCAAATATTTCTGTTTTTCATATTTCTATATAAAAAATCTAGTCTGAATGAAATATAGCGGGTTTTCATATTTCTATATAAGAAAGTCAAATATAAATAAAAATATTCTTGTCTTTCTTTTCATTATTACTATAAGAAAAAGTTAATATCTGTATAAAATGTTGCTATTTTTCATATTTCTGAGGAAAGTATTGCTGTTTTTTCTTATTTCTACAAGAAAACACTGAAAATCACATTAAATATTGCTGATTTACACATTTCTCTATAAAAACGTCAAAATCCGATTAAACAATGCTGTTTTTCATATTCTATATAAAAAGTCAAAACCTGAACAAAATATAGCGGATTTTGAAGTTTCTTTATAAAAAGACAATAGCTATATAAAATGTTGCTGACTTTCATATTTCTATATAAAAACTTCAACATATCCCAAACATACAGCAATTTTTATATTTTTATGTAAAAAAGTCAAGATCTGAAACAAATATAGCTCTTTTACATATGATAAAATAAAGAACAAATAGAAAATTTATCTCTAACATTTTTTCAATTTTATTAAAGCTTCGTCAGCGATCGAGAAAGAAATGAAAATTAGTGTTAAATTCTCCGAGCTCTCCCTCCTCATTATTTGCATTATAGATTTCAACTGTCTCTTTCTGATTGCAAGTGTGAATACTTTTTTTGTTTCTATTTTCCTTAAAATAATCCTCATCACTTGCATGTTCAGTCCATGGTATTCTTAAATATTTTCTTTTGAAGAACCACATATCTGTATCTTCACATCTTTTCTTCATATGTAAGCAAGTCGTCCAGGTATTTAGGACTATTTTAAGTAGGTGGATATCTATGCATTAACAAAATAGAGTAGCCCAAACAAAAAACTGAATATAAGTAAAAGAAAGAAAATTAATTTAAGTAAGTACGTATATTTCGCTGAATGTCTTGACGGACGCTCAAGTGTTTTTTTTTTCTTTTTTGTTTTCATTTATTTTCAGGATTGTTACCTCGCAGATATTAAGAGAATTTACTGAATCAACCACTACAAAAGTGAGTAATACGATTTGATTAGAAAAATACCTGAGTATAAGATTGTTTTGCGCCAATATTATGCGGAATTTGTAAAAGGTCGACTTCAAGGTTGTATTGCTTTTCACACTTTTTGAAAATTAACCAAACATTTCAGATAAGAATCAATAACACTGAACATAAGCAAATCAAATGTAAAATTATTATGCACTAAATTCTGTTCGATTTTCTGAAATTAAAAATTATTATTAGATCTTGAGGTATTTTTTATTTTTTATTTTTTATAATCAAATCGCTTCAAGCAAGGCAGTTTATTACCATTGGTGTGCAGGGGGTTACATAGCAGGAGAGTTATGAGAAAGAAGGACAGGTTATAAGGGGTGTCAGGAAGTGGGTAAGAGAAGAATTAGAATATTGATGTGTATAGAGTTGAGTGGACGGAGAGAGAAAGGAGCATGAGAGAGAGAGGATGCAAGTCAATGAGATAGGAGATGACTATTGACTTTACACTTAAATTCTTCGAGATTGCAGTTGTCGAAGAAGCACTTAAACGGAAGGGAATTGCACAGTGCGAGAAAAGAAGCTGAAGGGTAGAAGCTCCGGTTACATTTTATTGGTTTCACAGTAAAAGGGTGGGACCTAGTTGCTAATCTAGTGGCTCGAGTAAATTCATGCAAAGGGGGATACCAGTGAGCTAAGTTCATCGGAGTAGAAGCCGTGAAAGTATTTGTAGAAGAGACACAAGGAAAGTGACTCTAGTCGGGATCAATCACTAAACGATTTTCATCTTGGCTCTTAATTATAAGAGCCAAGAGATTTTAATCTTTATTTTCATTCGGAGATACGTCCTAATCTTTGCTGTTACCATCACGACGTCTCAGCCGTTGTGGGCCCTTGCCTTCATCAGGTATATATGGATCCGGCTAAACTTCGGGAAATTTCGAACTGAACCCTTTATTTAATATACGGGGAGGGATGTTTCTCGGTTTGCTATCCGCTGCCTAAATGATTAAAACATTTGCTCGTGATTTAGTAATTGTGAGTTCAAACCCTGGACTGGTTATCACAGACCAAGTAGAAACAAAACTAGCAATAACTGTGCAGTAATAAAAAATGATAGAAAAGAGATATACCTAGATATGAACAGTGGAGTGAGAGCAATCTAGCCAGATAGACACCTGAAGATAGCCAGACAAAATTTGTCCGACTGTGATCAATGCAAATAACGACGATACCGTATCCTAAAGATAAGAATAGAATTTTATTTTGGGTTTGAATTCTTAAAATGTCAAATTATCCTCATTATAGACTAAACTTATTAAGCGTCTTGATTTTCGTAACATTCCAGCCGTTCTACTCTTCAGCCTTCTTCAACTGACTGTCCTATAATTATTATTCTAGAGTGATATATTTGTTTCTTCTTTTTACGGACTTACGTCAAGGTTGGGAGTCGGAATAACAGCGTTTTGTGGTTACTGTATTGGGTCTAGATAAGAACTGTATATACAGTTATTATCTAGGAAATAATATGGTTTTTCTAAATGCACGATCGATTATTTTTCTTCTTGAAATATTTTGGTAAGCCAGTAGTGAGACCACGTCAAGAAAACTGGTGACTTGACAGAGAAAAAGAACAAAAGGATTCATGACATTCTAAAGTGTATTTGCCCGTAGTGAACATAAAGTAGCCTGAGACGTGAAACAAGGCAAACTACCAACCTTAAACAAAGCACTACATAGAGAAATTTGTAATTTAATTGAAGACTTACCTGAAAAATGATTTTTCAATATTCATTTTAGCGAATAATGTAAAGCTACATGGGGTGAGCCTCTTAGCTGAGATAGAAGTTGGGCCCATCATGGAAATCATCAGCCAGCGCGATAAAGAAGAGAACTACAACGAAGTGGTTGAATGTTTAAAACTATCCGAGAGCGCACTGGCATGACCAAGGAAGCATTCCAAAGGATAAGTAGACTATTGAGAGGCAAGAAAATTTCGTTAGAAACAAAGAAAAGATTACTGGACTTTTATGCGATGTCTATCTTTTAATATGGCAGCAAATGCTGGACAACCTTCTCAAAGATGAAGGAAAACTCGAAGCAATAGAAATGTGGTTCTACAGGAGGATGTTGAGAATACCATGAACTGAACATGCGAGCAATCACTGGGGTATATGATCTCCATTTCTTGCGTAGAAATGAAAGGAATGGAAATCACATACCCCAGTGATTGTAATAAAAGGTTCAGTTCGAAATTCCTACCACCTGAAGAAGGCCGGAGCGTACAACGACCGAAACGTCGTACAAATGGCAACAAAGATAGGGACAATAGTCCGAATAATGTAATAATACATAATACTTACTGTTTTAAATCTGGGTCGCATTGTTGAAAATCGTACATTCTAAGCACTCGGTCATTCGAACCCTCCCATGTATATATATATATATATATATATATATATATATATATTAGTGGGAGGTGATAATGCTTAGTGTCAAGATTATTGTTTACTGATAAAAACATATTTTAGAAGGCAGGTTTTGTGTCGTATTGTGCTCGATATCTGGATAATAGAAACAGAATGCTGAAAGAAAGAAATCAACCACCTGTCAAACCACCAACATTAAAAAGAATTCAACACAACAAAAGCAATAAAAAACAATTAACCACCTGTAGAACCACTCACATGTCAAAATATCAAATTACACAAAGCACTATATGAATAATAAAAAAAAAACTGGGACACAACTGCCGATTGAAATTTAGCCCCGACGAGTGAAAACATCATAACGGTGCCTTCAGTTTTATGACAATTACTTTCATGAGCTTTTCTTCTTGGTAAACCAAATTCAAGGATTTAAGCATACTACTAGGATGTGCGTTGTGGCGCAGTGGATATCGGCTCGGAACCAGAAATCAGAGAGCCGATTTAGAATTCCAGTTGAATTCCTTGCATTCACTTAAGCACAAATACCCTTAGGAAAGGTATTAATCCGTCTATTCCTTCCAGTTATGGGTTAAATAACAGGACAGATTGGGTTCTATAGCCTTGGTCGGCAACCAGTCTACCGCAGAAAGCAATGGCAACCTACCGCGGGATAATCTTCTGCCCAGTCAGTCATGTCTCTTTCGAAACATGATCGCCCAAGCGTGTATCACGTATGGCACTTAACTGACTGACTAGATTGGTAACTGTACCTTATCGTTTTAATTTTGAAATAAATAACGGTAATCATAAGTTCGTTTCTAATAATAGGACCTAGAATAAGTTCTCTCTGTTTTCAAACAGTTGGCGTTCCCAGAATTGCGTGTGTGTAGTTTCAGATGGTAACGCAACTGTAAGCGTAGAAGTAAGTACAGTAAGCCCGGCTATGCATCAACATTGGCGGAAAAGCCGAATATCCATGGTTCAAAGCTTTTTTTTGCATTTGGTGGGGCAAGTTAGATGAGCAACTGAAACCGACTGAAACCATCACGGGTGATTCCTATCGATTACAATGGATGTATTTGAGCCTAGCATTGAAAAAGGATGGACGGTATGCGAACAGTGACACGACAATGTAATTTTACAACATGACAACGCTAGGCCACATGTTGTAAAACTGGTGAAAACCTACTTGGAAACGCTTAAGTGGGAAGTCCTACCACGCCCGCTGTATTCATCAGACATTGCCTCGTTCGATTATCATTCGTTTTAATCGATGGCACATGGCCTGGCTTAACAGCATTTTCATTCTTATGAATATGCCAAAAAAAAAATGTGTCGACCAGTGGTTACCACGAAAAAGCGTGTCGTTTTTTTTTTTATCTGGAATTCAAATGCTGTCAGAAAGATGAGAATATCTAGTGGGAAATACTATTTCTTACTAATTTTTGTAAATAAAATATTACTTTTCATGGAAAATCATCGATATCTTATTTAAAGCTCTAATAGCTTCTTTTCATTCACTTCCGGCATGTAGAAGTCTCTTCCGGTTTATTGCTTCCTTGTTCAAAAGTTTAAATGCAACATCAATCACTATATTCTGTCTTATTGAAACCTATACTTATCTTGTCCTTCCTCCTCACTAACGTCTTTTCGTTTTCATTCACTTTCAATAATATCTTGCGTCTGTATTGTCTTGCTTAGGATGAAAAGTTATATATATATATATATATATATATATATATATATATATACATTTTTTTCTAAACATGTATTGTTAAATATAAGAGAAAATGAATGTCTATTATGTTTAATCATAAGCCGTTCTAAATATCGTATTTTGGCTTTAATTTCAGGTGAAAATAAAGACCGAAATTCTCCAACGTTTGGATAATTTTTTATTAAGTTGTAACCTCTCTGAAGATGGCTCATGTGAGCCGAAATCTTAGAACCAACTTAATGTTGGAGAATTTTTGTCTTTATTTTCACTTGAAATTAACAATATATGTTTAGAAAATTATCTGCTGCCTCGATATACTATATATATATATATATATATATATATATATATATATATATATATATATATATATAATAAACATTCTTTATAAAAGATTTTGTTATTTCTGTATGAGAGTGTGTCAATGCACGTGTACGTAACACACACACACACACATACACACATAAACGTACACATTCGCACATTCATTACTTGTAAACTAGACAACGACAAAAGTGTTAGTTTTACAGAATTTCTTTACAAAAAATCAAGATTATATCTCACAATTCCCGATAGATATTTTCCATTTGCTACTTTGTTCATGTTTTGTCTTCTGGGGAGTCTGAGATATCTATTCTTCTTTTATTTCTTTTTGTTTTTCCCTGGATTTTTACAGATAAGAAAAAGACATGCTTTGCTACTATTTTTTTAAATTCTCGTCATTCATCTCCCATTAGATGATGAACAAAGACCACATAAAAGGCTTATATTAAAACCTAATTCTTCAGTCTTATTCCCTTTTAGCAGAAGAATTTTGTTTACAATTCAGAATTTTCCAAAATGCTCGATTTCTTTTTTAGAAGTTAAATTTTGCGTCTTGTTTTTTCACAAGTTCAAAAAGAGTTTCTCTCATGTTCTACAACTGTTGCATAATGTTTTGTTTAAACTTTATGGTTATCTGTATTAGTGGATCTTGAGAAATTATCAAGTGACTTGCTGAGACAATTTTATGGCAAATTATATCATTTATAAACTTTGAAAATTTGAGAAATCTTGAATCTGTTAAAAGATAAAAACATTGGAAATGTCTTTTCCTGTGCGTAGCTGGAACGTTCAATGAGAAATCTTCACGTTATGGTATCTAAACTATTATCTAAATGCAACAGTTTTTTTTTCAGGTCGATGATTAAATATGTCTTCAAATTAATGAATCATCTGTGTCTTAATAAAAATAATACTTTATCGTCGCTACAGGCTGGTACTATATATCAAAAAGTTCTTCGTGATATAACAATCCATCATTCTTTTTTTCCAACCAAATTTTCCTAATTCTGCTTAATATCCTTGGTTATGCAAACTCCCCTTCAGATCTCAGTGTCGCACTTTCTGTCCTCTGTTAGAACACTTCCCAAGTATTTAAATTTTAGTGCTTGATTGATTGTAACTCCCCCAACATGTAGTTGGCATTTAGGGTGCCACTTTTTACTGATGCCCATGCATTCATTTTTCTTGTAGTTTATGTTTACTCATTTCTTTCACTTTCTGTATCTACCTCCTGCAGGAGATTTTGTAGTTTCCTTTCCATGTCTTCTATCAGTGCCATATCATATGCATATCTTATATTGTTTAGATTCTATTCGCCAATGACAAATCCTGGTAGGACTTCTAGTACTTTCAGAATTGCCTTGCTGTATAGGTTGAATAAATCTGTTGAGAAAAGTAAACATTCTAAAAATAGTCAGAAAAGCTTTGCCCTTTCACTTTTTGTACAGTCAAAGCATGGACTGCATGATGCTGTTGCTTCAAGTCTTTTCTTTATCTTCGATGAGATTGTCCAGCATTTGTTGCTATATTGAAGGACAGATAGAACATAGCAATCCAGCGTTCTTTTCTTTGTTTCCATCCAAATTTTCCTGTCTCTGCTTAGCTTTTGGAATGTATCCTTGACATTGCAAACTCCCCTTCAGATCTCAGTGTCGCACTTTCTGTCCTCTGTTAGAACACTTCCCAAGTATTTAAATTTTAGTGCTTGATTGATTTTAACTCCCCCAACATGTAGTGGACATTTAGAGCTCCACTTTTTGAGTATTTTTGAAGATTATATTCTGCTAACTATAACAAGAAAAACAAAAGTTTTATATGCTGTGTACTAATGTTCATTGTGGTACAGTGGATATCGGCTCAGAACGAGAAACCGGGGAGCCGAGTTCGAATTCCAGTTGAATCCATTGCATTCACTTACGCACAAATACCCTTGGGAAAGGTATTAATCCGTCTCTTCCTTCCAGTTATGGGTTAAATAGCAGGACAGCTTGGGTTCTATAGCCTTGGTCGGCAACCAGTCTACTGCAGAAAGTAATGGCACCCTACTGCGGGATAATCTTCTGCCCAGTCAGTCATGTCTCGAAAAAGACATGATCGCCCAAGCGTGTTTCACGTATGGCACTTAACTGACTGACTATTTTGTGTGGTGTTCAGTGGAATCTGAGGTCCACTGGGGACCAAATGATCTACTAGTTAGAAACAAAACATGTCTTATCTCTAAAGTATCTTCTTCTATGTGCCATGACCTTTCAGGATGTAGGCGATCATGGCCTTCCACATCTCCCTCTTCCTTGTAGCTCTTAACACCCTTTTCCTTGTTACTCCTCTATACCCTGCTTTATCATCCATTTACTCAAGCCCATCAAGTGTGTCATGCATTGCTTTACCCTGCTTCTCTTTCCCTCTATCTGTTCTGTGAGTATCACCTTCTCCAAGCCCTCCTTGCTCATTACATGTCCCAGAAACTTCAGGTGTCTTTTCCTGATGTTGAGTATAAGTTTCCTTTTTGTTTCCATCCTCTCCAAAATTTCATCATTGCTCACATGTTCAATCTATGGTATCCTCAGCATCCTTCTGTAGAACAACAATTCGGTTGCTTTAAGTCTTTTCGTTCATGATGAGATTGTCCAGCATTTGCTGTCACATTGAAAGACAGATGGCATCCAGTACTCTTTTCTTTGTTTCTAACAAAATTTTCTGTCTCTACTTAAATTTTTGGAATGCATCCTTGGCCTTGCCAATAAATGAAACTTCTGATCTCAGTTTTGCACATTCTGTCCTCTGATGGAACGATTTCCATGTATTTCAATTCCTGTGCCTGTTTGATTTTAGTATCCCTGGCCCGTAATTGGCATTCTGGCCTGTAATTGACATTTTGGGCTCCACTTTTTAATGATGACCAAGGTCTCATCTATTTATAGTTGAATTGACTAGATACAACCGTACTTTTTATCCCGAAAGTTGTTATTCTCACATTTATCGCTTGTGGAACCCTCTTCCAGCACCATCTTTGCCAGCCAAATTTGACCAGTCAGTCAGTTAAGTACCATAAGTGATACACACTTGAGCGATCATGTCTCGAAAGAGACATCACTGATTGAGCAGAAGATTATCCCGCAGTAGGTTGCCATTACTTTCTGCGGTAGACTGGTGCCAGCAAAGGTTATAGAACCCAATCTGTCCTGTTATTTAACCCATAACTGTAGGGAAGAGACGGATTAATACCTTTCCCAAGGATATTTGCGCGTAAGCGAATGCAAGGAACTCAACTGGAATTCGAACTCGGCTCCACGGTTTCTCGTTCCGAACCGATATTCACTACACCACAACGCAAAATTTATCTTCTCTCTTCTTAAATGGTCTTCCATTATTTTCGTTCCTTAAGAATGTTTCTCTTCTTTTTAATTCTTTGAAACTCAATAAATCCTTGTGTCTTAGTGGCTCTACTGTCTTGCATGGGGTGAAATGATTAAAAAATAGTTAAAGACTAAAAGTATTTATAAGAGCAGTTGTTGAAATACTTTTAACAAAAGGTGCTTTTAGTAGTCGGTACACGCTCGCATCTGGTTATCCGAATTGTCATCCTCTCTTCTTGTTCCACTTTCTACCCTCTGGTGGCGGAGATGAATGTGAAGACCCAGCCTACCTATGATAAGTCGAGAGCAGGAGTCAACAGTTTCTTCTCTTAAACGTAAGCATTCTTTTTGTTACATATTTTTTTCTAAACATTCGTCGTTGCTCACATGTTCAGTCAATGACATTCTCAGTATCTTTCAGAAGAAATTGATTCCTGTTACTTCAATAATTTTATTTACTTTCGAGGAGAGTGAATTCTTCAAATGTCTAAGTATAATAAAAATAATAATAATTTAATTCGATTCGGTGCACTCTCGCTCTCTCTCTCTCTCTCTCTCTATATATATATATATATATAGGACAACGGGGTAGAAATCGTTGTGGACCCGAATACAATTTTGTAGCTATTTTATAATTTTTTGTTTTTTTTTTATGCATTATTGATTACTTTATTATTTATAGTTGATTATCCTTATTATTACGTTGCATTCGTAGTTTCTTAATTTATTTATTATTTGTTTAATTTATTTTCTTTACAAATAGTAAACACGCAAACAGCACAGTTCTAGCGAAACATATATGGGAAGTTAAAAGCAAAAAAACAAATCGAACCAAAAATATCACAAAACATAAGGAAAACAGCATCAGCCTACAACAATAAATCCTAAAACTAAATTTTCTCTGGGGGAGAAAATAGCTATAATTACTTTCCCACCATACTTTCTCCTGTTACACCACGCAACCCTCGTTCTGTCATCCACCCGCTTAGGCCAGTCAAGTACGTTACACGCTGTTTTCCTCTTTCTCTCCTTCCTTCTATCTGGCCTGTTAGTATTGCATGTCTTTTCTTGAGGCTCAGTATTAATTTCCTTTTCGTTTTCATCCTTTCTAAAACCTCATCATTGTTCACATGCTCGGTTCGTTATATCAGCAGCATCCTTCTGCAGAACAACATTTCAGTTTCTTCAAGTATTTCCTTCACCTTCGATGAGATTGTCCAGCATTCACTGCCATATTGAAGAACGGACATCACATAGCAATCCAGTACTCTTTTTTTTGTTTCTAGTGAAATTTTCCTGTCTCTTAATACTCTACTCAGCTTCTGGAATACATTTACGCCATGCCGATTCGCCTTCGGATCTCTGTGTCGCACTTTCCGTCTTCTGTTAGAACACTTCCTAAGTATTTAAATTTGTGTACCTGCTTGGTTTTAATATCTCCCACCTATATTTGGCATTTTGGGCTGTTCTTTTTGCTGATAAACATGCATTCAGCTTTCTTACAGTGTATTTCTTGTCACTCTCTTCAGCTACCTTCTGTAGAAGGTCTTGTAGTTTCCTTTCCGTGTCTGCTATCAGCACTGTATCATCTGCGTACCTTATGTTGTTCAAAATGTGGCCTCCGATTACAAATTCTAGCATAAGATTTAGGGTCCTTAGAATAGTCTCGCTGTACAAGTTTAATAGATCCGGTGAAAAGACACATCCTTGTCTTACGCCCCTTTCTATCTTTGTATATCTGCTGAATTCGTTACCTGTATGCAGGCGATTTGCTGCTTGTAGAGATTCTTGATTACTCTTATGTCTTTCCCAAATATGTCGAGGTTGATGAGCATCTCCATTAATTCTTTGTGCCGTATTTTATCGAACCCCTTCGCATAATCGATAAAACAGAGGTAAACATCCTTCTTCATTTGTATTGCCCTTTCGGAGAGCATCTTAATAATAAATATAGCGTTCCTTGTGCCAGCATCTTTAACGAACCCGCACTGTTCTTGTCCTATCTCTGGCCTGATATTGCTTCTCGCTGTATTCATCAGGTTCAGGATGATCAGTTTTGTAATGTGGCTCATTAAACTGATTGTTTGGTAGAGTTCACACTCGTTTGCACCTGGCTTCTTAGGCAGTGCTATGAAAATCGACTTGCTTAGGTATTACACTATTATTACAAATTTAATATATTATTTCTGTAATTTTCTCTACGCCGAATTTTCCAGTGCTATCAGCAGCTCTATTACAATGCCGTCTAGTCCAGCTCCTTTGTTTCTATCCAGATTGGCCATTGCAGCTTCCACTTCTGACTTCAATAATTCCGGTTCGTCCTCATCTCTGTGTATTATCGGTTGTTCTTTCTTGTCGTGGAAAAGATCTTTACATATATTCTCCCCATCGCTGGAGTATTTCCTCTTTCTCCAATATTATCGTTCCATCCTTGGATTTTATACATACTGTTGAGGAGCAGGGTTTTGTCATATCAGTCCCCTTATTTCTTTATGCATGTCTGCTTTATTTGTCTTGCCCAATCCCTCTACTTCTGCACATTTGCTGTTGAGTAATTCCTCTTTAGCCTTTCTGCATTTGCTCCTTATTTCCTTGTGTAGCTTCATGTACTCCATTTCATATCTTGGCATCATTTTCTGTCTCCTTTGCATCATGTCGAGAATCTCTTCAGTCATCCACTCGTTTTTTCTTCTGCGTCTGATTTCTTTTGTGGCAATGTTGTTTGCTGATGTCACTATCGTTTCCTTTAGTGAGTCCCATATCAAGTTTCATTTTCCGATTTGTTCTTCGTATTTGTTTTTTTATTTTATTTTAGTGTATTCTTTCTTAAGGTTGAGGTCATTCACCAGCGTGTTGTATTGCAATCTTAGTGCTGCCCTAGGTTTCTATATTCTCCGGAGTTTCATCCTTAGTTTGCAGATAACTGGAAGATTGTCGCTTTCACAGTCTGCACTTGGATAGGTTTTGCATTGAGCCACTGCATTTCTGAGTCTTCTGTTTATCGTAATGAAGTCTATTTTGTTTTTCGCGTCTCCTCCTGAGCTTCTCCATGTCTATAGACGTCGAGTGTGTTCTTGAAACCAGGTTTTAGTTATTACCTGATCATGTGCGTGCACCATTAAAAATCGAAAACTAAAAATGAAAGAAAAAAAATATAAGCAAAACAAAATAATCCAGTCAAATAAATACGTAATTTATTTACTTAACAGTATGTTACGTCTATCGGTTTAAACATTTGAGAAATCTTAGTAAGAGAAACGCATTTTTCTTCATTAGATTATTTGAATGAGCAGTTGGTGAGACATAACACACACGGTTTAATAAATAAAAATAAATAAGGCTTCTATTTTAAATACGAAGTATCTATTCGGATGAAACGTACTTACATCCATTTATACGTAATTAAATTTCTATATTTTAATAAATTACACAGTTAAACGTTAATTAATTTGCATTTATTAAGAGTAACAAAGGTTAGAAAATTGTCTGGAGCCATGATCACCAATGTCCTGAAAGGACGCAGCGCATAAAAAAGAGAAATATAAAATGCTTTATTGATAGTAAAATATGAAAAAGAACTTCTGATTACGAATTTAATTTAATTTTTAATTTTTAATTTTTTTATATTTTAAGGAATCACGTCGTATGAACAAGTTTGTTTTGGTTTCCGTATGGAAATATATTTACGACGATTTTACACATCAAGCTGGATACAGCTATTAACTTATATAAAAATTAACAATAAATGTTGATTATTAGGAGTACTTAATCTATATTGATACAGAAAAAGTTGAAAAAAGAAGAATTCTGGTCACAGTGCCTATGTATAACTCCACCAAATATACCTGCGTGTTTGTAAGATATCAGTCTATATATTTTTACAAGTCTTCATCCCTGCAAGAATGTATATATATATATATATATATATATATAAGAATTTATATATATATATATATATATATATATATATATATTCACACACCAAGAAATGTCGCATGACTGACTGCCTGACCTGACTTTAGTGTTTGATAACGGAAGCTATGTCATGAGATGAAAGAGGAAAGAAAAAAAATGAATGTGTTTTCTGTTCAGTGAAGTGGAGTTTTGAATTTTGGTGTTTGCTGGACCCTCCCTTGGTGTTCAGATGATCTGAATATTTTTTTTATGTCAGTCAAGCTGTCAACGAGTGTCAGATAGACTTTCTTTTGTTTTGTTTTTTCCTCATTCGCATCTTCTCGGCAAGCCCCTCTCTTTTCCCTCTTTCAGAATTTGATTTAGCAGAAATGAAGGGAGAGATCATTTTTAAAAAATGACTGCTGAAATATGGTGAAAAAGTACCTTCAATAAAACACGCACACACACACACACACACACACACACACACACAGAGAGAGAGAGAGAGAGAGAGGCAGACAGACATACAGACAGAGACACACAGAGAGAGAGAGAGAGACAGACAGACAGACAGACAGACAGACAGACAGAAAGACAGTGAGAACGAAAGTAGAAGAAAAGGAAGAGAAAATTGCCGACTGCAGTTTTGAGATGAAGTATTATTATAACCAAAGTAAAAGATACTCATGGTAATCAACCATTGAGAGCGCTCAATTTTATGCAGGAGAAGCACAAGTAAAAGATGAAGTGCGAGAAAAGAAACTGTTGAAATAGAACTTATGTTTCATCTACCTAGTTCAACAGTAAAATGATGGTACCTAATTGCCAATCTAGTATCTTGCACCGGTGAAAAAAGTTCATTAGAGCAGATACCATGAAAGTATTTGTAGTAAAAAACAGAGGGAAACCAAGTCACGTCAGTGAGAATATGACTGTCATATAACGTTGCTCTGTGGAACGACTCCCAGTGGAGTGTTTCCCTGATCACTACAATCTTAACCTGTTCTAATCTGGGGGTAACCGTTATTTTCACCTATCTGCATAAAAATTGCTTCTTATTTTGTAACCCTTTACCTTCTGTGGCCCCCGGCTATTGTGCAGAGTGAACACACACACACACACACACACACACACACACACACACACACACACATATATATATATATATATATATATATATATATATATATGTGTGTGTGTGTGTGTGTGTGTGTGATAAAAATATTATATATGGAGTTATAAGCCATTGAGAATTGTTGGTGCCCTGACTGAAAAATCGCATCTCTTTTTTCATTTGGATGAAATTTCGATAAAGATATTTACAGACACAGTAACAAGAATAGAATTTCAGATCTGTATTTCTGTTCTCTACAACTGAGCTATATATTCAAAAGCACCCACTGTCGGAGACATAGGAAGCCCCAGTCATAAAGAAATATGAGGGTTAGGCAAAGGATCAGATTCTCCGCAATCGGCCTCCCATAAAATAAGCAGATAAATTGATAGAAATAAACTGATAGACGCCCTCTGCCTGAATATAGTCAAGAAAACCGTTTTCACTTGCATTTTCTTTTATTTTTGGAAAGAGGAGAAATGAAAACTAGCGGCTGAGAATAGTTTTATGTTTTCCGAAATATTATGGATGGTGGGATGCAAAGGGTTAATTCTATCTTTAAACACCAAAGATTATTTAAAAAAAAAAAAAAAAGAAACAATACCCCCACCAAAAAAAATTGCTTGCTTACTAGTTAATAATGAATAAAGGAGTAGAGTTCCAAGCTGCATCTGACTATGTGGCTAAAGCAGTTGCGCGTTTCACAAAAACTATACAGCGTTTCCTCGCTTTTCGCAGTTAATGTGTTCCGAGACCCCGCGACACGCGAAAAACCGCGAAGTACAGACGCAATATTATTTAGGCATATTTTAAGCCTTTTTAAACCTATATAAACCCACTACTAATAATAACCTAACCTCTATCTGTATTACCCTTTTTCCACACTTTTATATAGTATTTAATGTACGAAGACTTTCGTATTTATGAAAATATAAAATATTAGTTTACACAGTGCCGTAGTAACTGTTGCACATGACCGTGCGCACTCGTAAAGTACTGTATGCACGTATTGCACAAGTGTTAAAAAGACATAAGTTTCGTCACCTTACGTACGTATTTGAGAAGTGTGAAATAGACACATAAGTTACAAAAACTTCTTTTGCTACATAAAAATTCACTAAGATTCATAGACAGTTAAACATTACAGTGAGTCGTCTACGGTCTCTCGTAGGTAGAGACCACGCGAGAAGACGAGACCCATTGTTTTAGCCAGCCGTAGAACTACTTTGCGCACGTTTTTCTTTTTTTTTGTAAAATGGTGCAGTATGCTTTATAAATTACGTATTTATTTATTTTTTTACTGTTTATAATTATTTTTATGTTTTCTGGAGAGAAAATTCCTAATTTTACTATTAAATAGATTAAAATAACGAAAATTTATGAGGTTTGACTTTTGCGGATTTTCTGCTATTTTTGCAATTTCTGCGATAATAAATTATATATATATATATATATATATATATATATATATATATATATATATATATATATAAAGCAAGCAATACAGCGAGACCGCGAAAGGTGAACCGCGAAATGGCGAGGGAATACTGTATTTGAAAACAAAAACAAAAAACAACACCATATAATCTTACTGTCAGTTTCACGCCTCAATGCTATCGTCAGTGTTTGAAGCATTCAGGCATGAAACTGGCATTCACCATACAATGTTGATTCCTATATCCGTACTATCTAACTATCTATCTATCTATAATAAAAATTAAAAATGAAGAAATAAAAACAAGGTCTGTCAATACCCTCACCTAATTCATCTCATTGGCTGACGTTTTTATTTTTACATTATATATATATATTAAATCTCCTTATCAATGTATTCCAAATAAATTAACCACATTTTACTGCCTGATGATGGTGTTTTAAACACCGAAACTTTATAGCTATTAAGTTGCCGTATGCTATTATACTACTACTAATAGTAATAATTGCTATATATATATATATATATATATATATATATATATATATATATATATATATGTGTGTGTGCGTGTGTGTGTGTGTGTGGTAATTATATATATATATAGATATACATATAATATACATATATATATATATATATATATATATATATATATATATATATATATATTAATTATATCACCCCAAGCAAGGCGGTAATGCCACTGAAGCGCAGGGGGCTACGTAAGAATGAAAAGATTGGAAAAGAGAAAGCCGGAAACCACATCCTAAACAGGGAATAAGGGATGAGCCTCTACACCTGTTCAATAGACGTGGGTGGAGTGTGAACCGGGCGATAGTTTAGTCTATCTACTCCAATTTATGTATGTATGTATTCTAACATGTTTCTCTTATATATACAGCAAATTTTAAACAATGCATGCACACAAACACACAAACACATACATAAGTGAAAGTTTCGTTAAAAGTGAACTGACAAATTTCTGTGGTTAATGTTTATTACATTATTTAAATATTAGATTTTCTTTTTTGTGATTTTTATAAAATTGTTGCATTTGTCGTAAAACAATGTCGCAAAACAATGTCGTAAAACAATGTTCTTCCTGAATGTCGTAGCGTTGTTTTCTTTGTTGGCTGCCGGGTCATGTAATTCAAAAATTGTGTATGTATGCAGCTGACACGCTTTTACGCAAGTTCCAAAACTTGCCTAAATACTCTTGCCCAAATACACAACTTTTAAATTACATGATTTAGCAGCTTACAAGAAAAATAACACTACACCATTCAAGAAAATTTACTCGGAAAGCCGAGTTCTAATTCCAGTTGTGTTCTTTATATACTCTTACACGCAAATACATTTCGGAATAGTATAAATCCATCTCTTCTACCCATTCCATCTATGGGTTAAGTAACAAGGTTGGTACCTAAAAAGGCATTATTATCTAAAAAAAGATGCATAGAATATATTTAGGTTTCCGTATTAAATAACCCATAGACACTGATACGCTTCTTAACAAAAACAACGAATTAACCAAGAAAATTTTCTAGTAAAGAAATGCATTTTTCCAATCAAGAACCATTTTCTATAATCATTTTACTATAAACATTGAGACCTCCTGTTTACTTAGTAAACAACTTTTAACCAGTATTTTTTACATAGACATGGAGCCTGCCATTTTGTTTCTTTAAAACTGTTTCTTGATTTTATAACTAGCAACTTTTAGATAGGTTTTATGTAAACATGAAAGCCCTCATTTTATTTATTGACACTCGTATCTTCTCCGGCAATAGATTTTGTCCCGTTTTAATCTGATACGAAAGTTATCAATTTTGTTTTTCAAAATCATACACAAAAGTTGTCCTTTTTCGTAACTAACTATTTTCAAATTGCTTTTTATGAAGACGTCGGGGCAGCTATCTCTTTTTAACCCCACTTGTTTTTATGCTGTCTTTAGACACAAATTCAGTTGTAGCCGAAGAACGACAACGTTACCGCTGCAGTTTGCGGAGAGAACCAAATGAGTTTGAGCTTGATTTTGAGTTTTGTTTAACGGCATATCAACACCTCTGTGGGTTATTTAATGCCAAAAATATAGGCTTTTAAGGTATTTTAAAAAATGTTTAGTTATAGTGAGAGGGTTGATTTAGTCCGATTTTAATGAATTTTTTTGTTTTTATTTTTTTTTATTTTAGAAAATTAAATGTCTTCTAGTTTTGTATTCAAAAATGTTTAACTGAGAATAATTTTTTTCCTTCAAAAATGTGTTATGATACTAATATTTCCTTCAAAAATGTATTGTTGGTAACATTCTTCCCTCAAAAATCTATATTTTTCTATAAAAGTTTATTTTTACGTATATATTTCTATAAAAGTCTGTTTTTATACTTTTATAGTGTTTGATCCCAGTTTGAGGATTAACTATTTGCCCATAGCTGGGACTCTAACAGATGCTACCACTCCGGGTCAGAGTGGACCTGTGAACAACAGCAATTAAGAGGTGGTTTCATGCTCCTCAAAACCTTCCAATCAGAGGCTTTGTTACTGGATGCAGTTTACCGTCATGCTCAGGACCTGAGAACAAAATAAAATCGAAGCGCAAATTGCTTGACGCTTAATAGTTGCATTATCGTAAGCATTAATATCTCTTGACGCCTTATTTTCGTATTCTTTTTTTCGAAAGAAAGAATAAGAAAAGAAGATGCCGAAGATGCCCAATTCCTTCTTTCCAGCCTTTATAGAGTTAAAAAGTGCTTACGCAGCCACGTAGATAATTATTTTCCACCATATAACCCATCTTGAATAAATCCAACGATGCAAGCCTATTCTACACTGTTACAATTTCCATGAAAAATCTTCTAACTACAATCCTTACTTCCTCCACTTCAGACATTTACCGCTAAGACCCACTCTGCCATATACACATTCAAATCCTAACTAGTTTCTTTACATGAGCAACTACTTTATGGAACAAACTCCTAAGAGAATGCTTCCCGTTGTTTGACTAACTACGATAGCCTACAGTCTGAAGGGCCACGGCACATAAAGAAGAAGTATGTATTTCTGAACATTTTTTAAATTGATTTTCACGGGGGACTAATTGAAAATCTGGATCAACATCAATGATAATTTTGAAAAAAATAACTTTGAATTCCTGAATTCATCCCAAGGAACTTCAAAACCACACTTTAACTCTGATTCGGGCTATAAGTCTAATTCTGGCCAAAAGACCGATTTGGGTGGAAATTCTAATTCAGGACGAAAAGTGAGTTCTTCAAGTCACAAACTTCGTTGAACTCAAACTGAGCTGAGTTCTTCAAATCATAAACTCTGCCGAACTTCAAATGTCAGGAAACCTCTCACTTTAACTCTGATTCCTTGGCATTTTGAAGAAATAAAATTGATTTCCTCAGTGTTGGAGATATTTTAAACTGAATTTTAAAAAATGAATTCAGAAAGTTTTTGTGTTACTTTGAAGTAAATACAAATGAAAAAGTTAAAATCATTAATTTTTTACAGTTATTTTAAAATTTAATTTTTAACTGCTCCCTTTTAAGATATCGTTTCCCTCTGTCACTCTTGCCTTCAATCCAAGCACCAGGTAAAGTGTAGATATTCAATTCCGGGATCATCCTGATTTCAAAAAGGTATGATATGTCTCTGTCTAAAGAAAGGGGGAAGAAAGGACTACCAATAAACTACAAAAAAATGCATGAGCATCAGTAAAAAGAGGAGCCAAAAATGCCAACAACAGGCGGGGCATGCTAAAATCAAGCAGGTACAAAAATTTCAAAACCCGGGAAGTATTCTAGCAGAAGTTGGTAAGTGTGAAACTGAGATCCTAAGGCGAATTGACATGCCTAAAAAGGTATTCCAGAAGCTGAGTTAAGTTCTGAGAGACACGAAAATTTCGCTAGAAACAAAAAAGAGAATGTCTGTTCTTCAAGATGGCAGTAAATGCTGAACAGTCTAATCAGAGATGAAGGAAAGACTTGAAGCAACCGAAATGAGATTCTACAGAAGGATGCTAAGGATACTATGGACCGTACATGTGAGCAACGATGAGGTTTTGGAAAGGATGGAAACGAAAAGGAAAGTAATACTTAACATTAGGAAAAGACAGCTGCCGTTACTAGGATATGTAATGAGGAAAAAGGGCTTGTAGAATCTGATACACACAGGTCAGATTAAGAGAAGGAGAGACAGGGAAAAGCAACGCGTAACATACTTAAAGCGGAGTTTGGGAGAGGTAACAGGAGAAAGCGTGCTGAGCCATTAGGAGTAGGGATATGTAGAGGGTCATGATCACCTACGTCCTGGAAGAACACGGCACATGGAAGAAGAAGAAGAAGAAGAAGAAGAAGAAGAAAGAAAGAAAGAAAATGTGAACAGGTTTAGAGGGGTTTTAGACACACGGACGCACAGAGAGAATTTGCCTATTTATTTATTTAGAAGACCTCGTTCATTCCAGCCATGAAATATTATTTATAGACAATTAACATATTAGACGACTTAGTCATTCTACCTCATGCAAGAAGGCTTTTGGGCAACTCAAGGTAGTGTAATTGTTAGCAAGCTTGTCTCACTAGAATCATTACAATTGAGTAGTGAGTTCGATCCTCGCTAGGTGTCTGTTACTTTCGGCCTTGTGCTACAGGCAAGCTACGCTTAGAAGATCACCTTTCTACTTTCCAACCTGCCATTGTAGAGCGTTTGTGATATGGAAGGAGCAGTCATTTTCATTACATTGTTTTGTAACTAGTAAGACAGTTATTTCATTTGTTCTCTTATTCAACACTGCTGAGGTCCTAATGACCAAAACTCTATTCTTCAGTTTTAGTCTAGAAACAAAACCTCTAATACTTTTGATTAGTTAGACCACAAAATTTAACAGATTTTCATCTTCGTGATAGCCTTGTGGTACAGTGGATATCGGCTCGGAACGAGAAACCGGGGAGCCGAATTCGAATTCCAGTTGAATCCATTGTATTCATTTACGCGCAAATACCCTTGGGAAAGGTATTAATCCGTCTCTTCCTTCCAGTTATGGGTTAAATAGCAGGACAAATTGGGTTCTATAGCCTTGGTCGGCAACCAGTCTACCGCAGAAAGCAATGGCAACCTACTGCTGGATAATCTTCTGCCCAGTCAGTCATGTCTCTTTCGAGACATGATCGCCCAAGCGTGTATCACGTATGGCACTTAACTGACTGATAGCCTTAACTTTTTCAATAGTTGTAGAAAAATGTAAACCCTGATTATAGCAAATATAATGGGGAGCCAAGTTCAAATTACACTTGAAATTTTTGAATTCATTTACGCGCAAATACTCTTGGGAAAGGCATCAATCAAACTCTTCCCCATCCAGCTATGGGTTAAAAAATTGAGTAGACTGGGTTTTATCGCCTTGGTTGACAACCAGTCTACTGCAGAAAGTAATGGCAAACCACTGCGGGAGAATCTTCTGGCCAGTCAGTCATATCTCTTTTGCCAAAACGTGTATCACGTATGGCACTTAACTGACAGAAATATAATAGTAATAACTTCCATTCTAGTAGGATCATGACGGTAATTTTAAATATTTTAAAACATTTGACACGACTGGAAGGACGAGAAACGACGCCCAAGTCATAAAATAGTTTTCAAAATTTTGTAAACTCTGTTAAAAGCCTCAGCCAAACGGTTAAGAGAGGACTGATGCTGCTCATTGTTGCAAATTCTAAAATCAACCTCGAAGAAGCACAAAATAAAGCTTAGGAAGTATATTTATACTGTTGTTCATTTGTTATTCTTTTATTCATGGGCTAGCAGTATAGCCCGGCGTTGCTCGGGTGTAATGAAAGCTTTTATATATATATATATTATCGATTTTCTGCATTATTGTAAGAAGTGCAACCTTGAAACTTCTGAATATAGTTTCTTATGTCTTTGTCTATGAGTGTATCAAATTTGATTAAAATCGGACCACTCCTTCTATAACCCGATTTTTTCGATTATCGATTTTCGATTTTATTGGGGGTACCTCGACCCAAAACCTAGTTAAGAACACTCGCAAACGCTTATAGTACCACTTTGTAAATTTTCAAGAAAATCGGTTCAGCCGTTTCGGAGTCTATAGATAATGGACACACGCACACAGACATACACATACGCACACACATAGAGTTTCATTTATAAATAGGTTTAGATTGTCTGACATTAGTTTACGTTGTATTCAGATTTGAGTCAAAAGAGCTATGTTCATTGGTAAGATATATTTGTTTAGGGGGATCAAGAACAGGTCTTTTTCGCTTATCGCCTCTAGTGTTTTATCTTCAAATCGCTTTAGTTCCTGTTCAAATTTCTGTACAACAGCTGCAAGAGATTGCTTTTTCTTCAGTAGTGTTATTCCTCATCAGGGTCGCTGCCCCTGTTTTCTTCAGTAGTGTTATTCCTCATAAGGGTCACTGCCCCTGTTTTATTGTCACTCATCACCTTTAGATAATTTTATAAATAACAAAGAAAGGAGGCAGATTACACGACTAAAATATTATTTACATTATTCGGACTTCTCATCTGTATTGCTATATTCACGACGTTTCAGCAGTTATACGCTCCGACCTTTTTTCAGTTGATTGAAATTTCGAACTGAACTTTTTATTTCGATCCCTGATGTATAATGTTCTCGTTCCACGAGTCATGCAATCTCCTGATGTCTTAGTTATCTCTTTTTGACGACAAGTTTTTGCTTACCACTGCTGTAGCCGAGTATTGAACACGCAATCATTTAGGTCAAGTCACTGGATCAAGTAACATTTTTTGTATTTAACTTAGCTAGAAAATGTATGCTCATTGGCCGAATTTTATTTTTATCTCAACTTCCTTTGGTTTAAGCCCCGAAATATCAGTTTTCTGGTTCTCTGACCAAAGTCTTTTTTTTCATTGTGTCTTTTGTAGTTGCTGATATGTTTGGATGAGTGATTGTTTGATTTATTAAACCCGCGAACACTAACCATGGGGATATAGAATATATAGTACCCAGCGCAGATGACGCAATTTTAATTACAATTTAATTACATTTTCAGTACCTGCTTTTCTTACCTAAATAATGTTTTTCAGTTCCTATTAATGTTAAATCAAAGTACAAATTTTGAAATGCCTCCATGTAAAATATCTCAAATAAAAATTTATATTTAATTTTTTTTTTTTGATATTTCAAAATCGGATATGATATACCCATGGTTAGTAGTGGTGTAACTATAATTGATGGTTAGTGTTACAGGTTTAAGTCCTGCATTAATATTAATTTTGTTAAGTTAGCTGGTATTTCTGTTACACTTAATGACTGTTGGGAAGAGGTTATTGCGAACACTATTTTCTTTAATTTCTTGTACATATCATTTTCAACGTTGTAAATATTGATTAGAGTTTCATGTTTTAAAACTGTATTATTTCCCACCCCACAGACAAATTGAACATATGGAGACTAGTCAGGAATTCAGAGAGACTTTGATGTATGATAGTGGTTGTTATAAGAACGGTAAGAAAGAATCTGGTGTTTTAGTGAAAGGAATATTGTATACAAGCAGTATAGACCGGCGTTACTCGGGTGTAATGAAAGCTTTAAAACTAATCCATGGTCCTGGAGCTCAGACTCTTTGGACGTTGGCACGAAAGACTAAAATTCAAAAGTTCTTTCCAGTTAAAGCGAAACCGTAGACTGAAAGAAACAATGAATGGGTGTAAGTCAAATTTTGATTTCGTGGTATCGATATCAAATTTTCTGCACTGTTGTAAGAACTGCAATCTTGAAACTTCTGAATATCGTTTCTTATGTATTTGTCTATGAGTGTATCAAATTTGATTATAATCGGACTACTCCTTCTATAATCCGATTTTTTCGATTATCGATTTTTGATATTTATCGGGGTACATCGACACAAAACCTAGCTAAGAACACTCCTGACGCTTATAATACAACTGTGTAATTTTTCAAGAAAATTGGTTCAGCCGTTTCGGAGTCTATAGGTAACACACACACACACACACACACACACACACACACACACACAAGTTCTATTTATAAATAATTTTAGATTTTGTTTGGGTCACTGATTGCGGCTAGCTAGATTTAATATTAGACAGATTGATGACCAGACTTCTCCATGTTTTCTTTTGGTCTTGTGCCACATATTCTGCTATATTTCAGAAACAAATATTATTATTACAGTCCTTGGAGTATTTTGAAAATGAATTCTTATTACTCCGAATTAACACATGTCATTGAAGGTATCCCAAGAAAACTGATATACATTTTGGGTAAAGCTCACTTTACAATTTCCATAAATGATTTGAGTATTTGACAGCTCCTTTTTGCTCGACTTAAAATTGTTATTTTTTGTGTGTTATGTTTTTATTTTTTTTTATTTTCATTTTTTTTTTTTTTTTTTTTTTTGGCAAATGTGAAATAATCAAGTTAGGCAACTTATTCCGAAAAGAAAAATAATTGTTTAGAAACACAAAATGGAGGGAGCCTATAAAAATCCTTATTTTAAAATGTATATATTTAACATCGAAGGCAACTTTCATGTTTCTCCTTCATCAATCTTCCTCCAAACTGACAAAAATAGTATCAATGATCATTTTCGCCAATGCAAAAAAGGGCCCCAAATGTCAGATACCAAAATAAATTTCTATCTCTTACGCTGATGAAATAAACTAATCGTTTCTCTTCCTCAGTTGTAAACACAGTCATTTGATCCTTGTAACTTGTATCAAAGCTAACTGGTTTTGGATAATTCTAAAGTCATTAACCATGGTTCATGCTTAAAGAATAATCCTGCAAATTGAAAGTCAGTCAGTCAGTTAGTTAATTGCCATACGTGAGACACGCTTGGGCGATCATGTTTCGAAAGAAACATAAATGAAAACGCAGAAAATTTTCCTGGTTCGGTTACTATTACTTTCTGCGATAGACTGGTTGCCAACCAAGGCTATAGAACTCAATCTGGTCTACTATATAATCCATAGCTGGAGGGAGAATCGACAGATTAATACCTTTCCCAAGTGTATTTCTGCGTAAGCGAATGTAACGAATTCAACTGAAATTCGAACTCGGCCCCTCCGATTTTTTTATCCAGGCCGATATCCACTGCACAATGAATTCATCGAATTGAATGTACATAATCTATACAGAGAAATCAATAAAATAACTAAAAAATAAAATGTATGGGTAGTTGATATGGATGAAATAGCAAGATATACACCGCTCTCTAGCCTGAGAGGGAAACCAGTCTAGGAGAATAAAAACTAAGCAAGCTTACTCTAAACAGACAACAGCTTTAGTTCATATTGTTCCGCTTTTATACAATGGATTTACAGGATTCTTGATATGTGATTAGTCAATTTTACTTAATTTTCTCAATTTACTTTTCCAAATGATATTGAGGTGTTTAGCTCATTTAAAGATACAGAAACTAAATCGATCAAAAGTAGGCTTCCAATTTGTTTTAAGTTTTAATAAGACAAACATCATTTTTAAGTTAAGCATCAATTCTTTATTTTTAAACAAATAGTCAATTTCATTTTTAGGACATTAACTTCATTTTTTTTTTACAATTATCTAAATCTAATATAAACTTATTTATAAATGAAACTTTGTCTGTGTGTGTATGTGTGTGTGTGTGTGTGTGTCCGTTGCCTATAGACTCCGAAACGGCTGAACCAATTTTCTTGAAAATTTACACAGCTGCACTATAAGCGTCTGCGAGTGTTCTTAGCTAGGTTTTGTGTCGAGGTACCTCAAATAAATATCGAAAATCGATAACCGAAAAAATCGGGTTATAGAAGGTGTGGTCCGATTTTAATTAAATTTGATACAGTCAGAGACAAATACATAAGTAAGGATATTCAAAAGTTTCAAGGTTGTAGTTCTTACAATAGTGAAGAAAATTGATAATATATATATATATATATATATATATATATATATATATAAAAGGCAAGATGTTTGTGTGTGTGTCTGTTTATCTACGTGTATGTCTGCATTTTTTCAGCCCTTTTATTTTAGTTTTTGCTTCAGGTTTGGCTCTAAGTAGGTATAATTGTAGTTCTTAGTCTCAGCCATGATACCATTTACTCAGAGGATTTATTTCGCCTTCAATATTCAGTTTACGACGAAAAAGCCTATTTGATATCGATACCAGGAAATCAAAATTTAACTTACACCCATTCATTTTTCTTTCAGTCTACGGTTTCGCTTTAACTGGAAACAACTATTGCTCTTTAGTCTTTCGTGCCAACGTCCAGAGAGGCTGAGCTCCAGGACCATGGATTAGTTTTAAAGCGTTTATTACCTCCGAATAACGCAGGGCTATACTGCTAGTAAATAAATAAACGGCAAATTTTCTCTGTCCGTCCGTGTGTCTGAAACTCCTCTACATCGGGCCACACTTTCTCTACATAGGAATTTTATACCTTTTTGGAATCAGGGTGATCCCAGGATTGAAAATCTGCACTACATCTGGTGTTTGAACATCTAACATTGAGATTTGTCTTCCAATGAAGAGCGAACAGAGGTTCCAATTTCAAATTCTAAATTAAATTAAAAAAAATATATTGATTTAAAAGTTTTAATTTATAAATTTAATTAAAGTAACACAAAAACTTTGTGAATTTAATTTTTGTTACAGTATTTACATTATTCGGTCTATTGTCTTCATTTTTCTTGCCATTTGTACGATTTTTCGGCCGTTGTATGCTCTGGCCGTCCTCAGGTGCAGAAGAAATTTTTAACCGAACACTTTATTACAATCACTGGGGTATATGAACTTCATTCCTTGCGTAGTAGTGCCTCTTATGGTAGTCACGAGCTACCTCTCTCTAACCCTGTAAGTTACTTGTTCACTACTGATGTAGCCTGGTATTGAACTCACAACTCTTTGGGGTCAAGTCACAGGAACTAACTGAGGTCTATATCCACTGGACCATGTATCCTTAAGGCTTTTGGCAAGATAATAGAATAACCCAGAGTTAAAGTGAGGTTTTGAAGTTCCATGGAGTAGTGTTTTTTTTTAATCCTAGCTTAGATGTGGAATAAGGACAAAATTATGTAGCACCCAGTGAGGCTCGAACTCACTACTCAATTGTTCTAGTGAGACGAACGTGTTAACCATTACAACACCTCGAGGTGCCCAAAGTTCCAAGGAACGAATTGAGGAATTTAAATTCATTTCTTCAAAATTATCACTGTTATTTTTTTAAGGTGGATCAGAGATCTCTTTAGATTTGGACCGGAAGTCCCTATTAGCCCTCCGCAATAACTAGCTTAAAGGTTTGCACATGTGAGGAATAAGATATTCGGTAATTTTTGCAGAGGAAATAATGATGTAACTACAACGTTTGTGCAATTTTATAGATTCATTTTTTGTAGACTCCCTACAACGTGCCTGTAACGTTTATCTTGTAACCTCACAAATACGTTGCTTTTAGCGTTACATTAATTAATGTGTAATAAACCTTAAGAAGATATCTGATCATGGATTCATCATCTAAATAAGTGTTTCTCAAACTTTCCTTTTATTTTTAACTTCAGGTCAGACTTGTAAATTAACTAAAACTATGAGCTGCACTTCATGTTTTAATAAATAAAAAACATTGAGTTAAGAAATTTAAAAATAAGAAATTAATAAAGAAGAAATAAAATAATAAGGAACTTTTAAAGTGCATACACGCAACAAGAGACACTCGCTGCCTCGCTATTGTCTCTCCAACGAAGTAAGTCGACACTGCCTCCCTATTGTTTCTCTCTCTATGAGTGTGACAAGAGGGATATATATATATATATATATATATATATATATATATTAAAAAAGGATTAATTCAAAGATGTTGAATGGCCATTTCGTATGAAGATCCCCACGGGGGATAACACATCACCTCAGCAACAGAAAAATCCTTTCAGAAACTATATATATATAGTCATCCGCAGACAGATCTGTTTTGCTGTATCACAGCTCATCAGTACGGTTAGACTCCGATTGCTTTTTAAACCAGGATTGAAACCCGACCGAATTGGCGTCAGTCGGCGATTCTACCTCTGGGCTACGAGTGTTCGGTGGAAGAAAGGCAGGCTTTTTAGCGCGTATATCATTATACACGCCCAATAGCCAGAGTGCTCTAATGATTTATTTGAACATTATTTTTGATCGATACTCATATTTAAGAAGATATTCTGTTTTTAATCAAACAGTATTATATATTTATTTCTACCGGCCTGATTACTTACGATAATGTTTTTTAACGAAAATTTGTGTCATTCGGCAGGATTCAAAACTGCGACCCCTAGCCACATAGGGCAAGCCACCAATTGTTCTAACGCGTCTTATACATCTCGACCACGAATGACCATCAGTCTAAACGAAGTCAGATCAAGTCTATATAACACAAGTTTCGATTCATCGTAATAAGCACATCTGCTCTGAAATGTATTGTAATGTCAACAAATGAAAAATATGTTACAGAAATTAACGAAGATTAACGAAATTGGTTATAAACAACCGACAATTTGAAATGATTTGTTTGAAAAAAAATTATCGTAAATAATCAGGCCAGTAGAAATAAATATTAATTATAAACAGTCAGTCAGTTTAGGTGCCATACGTGATACACGCTTGGGCGATCATGTCTCGAAAGAGACATGACTGACTGGGCAGAAGATTATCCCGCAGTAGGTTGCCATTGCTTTCTGCGGTAGACTGGTTGCCGACCAAGGCTATAGAACCCAATCTATCCTGTTATTTAACCCATAACTGGAAGGAAGAGACGGATTAATACCTTTCCTAAGGGTATTTGCGCGTAAGTGAATACAATGGATTCAGCTGGAATTCGAACTCGGCTCCCCGGTTTCTCGTTCCGAGCCGATATCCACTGTACCACAACGCACATCCCATATAAACAGTATATCTACTTAAATACGAGTATCGAACAAAAATAATGTTCAAATTATATATATATATATATATATATATATATATATATATATATATATATATATATATATATATATATATATATATATATATATATATATATATATATATATATATCAGAAATACATTTTTTAAATGATCCCCCAAAATTTAAATTTTGGCCATAAATGACTCATTAGGTGTTGATATGCCGCTAAGCAAACAAACAAACCTCCATTTAGTCCGGCACAAATTTACCACAATTAGAATCGTTGTTATAACAGCGATTGATATAATCTATCTTGGGTTCTCTAGTGAAAATAGTCAATCAATCGATAAATCTGCTCTCTTTGATGATATTTTAATCCTCATATTTTTGCCTTAGCGTGTACCATAAATATTTTAAAGCTATTACTTGAAGAGTTGCCTTAAACTAAACTTATATTAACTTGGCACAAAGCCATAGGTATCGTTTTTTTATTGATTGATTCGTTTTCTATGGCTTATCAAACATTTTTAGGTTATTTAAAAGAGAAACTATTTTAGATTCTAAGAATTTTTTGCGGGGAGAGATAATAATGATTTACTGACAAAATCTTACTAATTAACTCATAGCTTAACTCCAGTGATCGTACGCAAACCGGTGTTTCTACGTGATATAGACGTGAGCATCCATAGAAATGGATTACCTAGTTAGAACCGAGCTCCTTACTCGTAATTTACCATATTTACCTATGTCGCTAAACATTAATCGACACCGAACTTTATGCAAGGCTGGCTAATGTTCTCTAACGGTAATTGTCAGTCAGTTAAGGGCCATACTTATATCTTATTTGATCCACGATTGATTAGTTAGAGGTTTTTTCCCCCCAAAGAAGGTTGCTGTTACTTTTCGCGGTAATATGGTTACTAACCCAGGCTAAGAACCTAAACTGTCCTTCTATCCAAACCATAGCTTGAGGGAGAAGGGTATCTGCGTGTAAGTGAATGCAGCGAATTTGACTGGAATTCGAACTCGGCTCTCTGATTTCTCATTCAGACACAGTTCTTGTCAGTCAGTCAGTTAAGTGCCATACGTGATACACGCTTAGGCGATCATGTCTCGAAAGAGACATGACTGACTGGGCAGAAAATTATCCCGCAGTAGGTTGCCATTGCTTTTGCGGTAGACTGGTTACCGACCGAATCTGTCCTGTTATTTAACCCATAACCGGAGGAAAGAGACGGATTAATACCTTTCCCAAGGGTATTTGCGCGTAAGTGAATACAATGGATTCAAGTGGAATTCGAACTCGGCTCCCCGACTTCTCGTTCCGAGCCGATATCCACTGCGCCACAAACCGAGCCTTAATCAATAACACTGTCTGTACATATAAAAGAGATCTTATGAACCATTAAAAATAGTCAATGTCGATATTAATGTAATTAAAGATTAAGTCAAATCTGACTTGCTCATTGTTTATGTTGTGCCGTGGCTCGTACCATGTAACATCCGGTCACCCGGATGTATAAAAGACGATGTGCGCTTAGCACGGGAGTTGTCATTATCACGGACTTCGGAAAGTAACACCTACTACTACGTGAGACTGTAAATATTGTATATACAACTTGATTGTGCCACTCTGTGAATAAAGTAGTTTATCTACATTTCTCTGTGTATCTCTTCATTCCACGATACAACAGTTTATCAAAAAATATGCACAAAGCTCCTTTCAAAGGATATAACTAAAATGAAACTTATACTTAACATCAGGAAGAGAGAGCTGAGGTTTCTGGGATACGTAATGAGGAAGGAGGGCTTGGAGAATCGAATATTTACAGGATGGATAGAGAGAAAGGAAGACAGGGAAAGCAGCGCGAGACTTGATGGCCTTGAGCCGGGGGATGACGGAGCGGAATTTGTGAGAGATACCAAGAGGAAAAATGTTAAGAGCGACAAGGGATAGTGCCAAGTGGAAGTTCATGATCAACTACGTCCTGAAGGGTACATAAAAAAGTAGTAATTATGTTTAGGCCCGAAGACACGACATTCATTCGGTATTCAGGTAGGAACGGCCTCATTTGTGCTAGCAATTTTTCTACGGGAATCGCTTTTTACCCGTCGCTCTGTGACAGGCGCCTTTAAAATAGCCGACGTTGAAACAAGGTAAACAATAGCATAATAACAGTTTTCAATAAAAAAAAAAGCATGTTTGTTTTTTTGCCTGTTATGATTCACGGCTAATATTGCTAACTGCCTGTTTAAGACATCCCAATTAGACAAGCGTTTACGAGAGATAGGTTTCTCTGAATATAGCTCACATTTCAATCAATTTTCTAAGAATGATTTCCATATTTGACAGCTATTTTCCCCTATCTCACCACTGCCACCCATTTTTGCATCCTTTCAAGCGGTTTGGTAAGAGCAAAGTTACGTAACATTATATCTCCAAATAGCCAATGAAAAGAAAACACTTCAACCCTTCTGAAAGTGTTCCTTTAAATGGATATGTTTAGTATAGCTGACACGTTCCCATTTCTGTATCTCACTCTTTTGTCAGAGAAGATAAAAGTAGTAGCGATGAAAGGGACCAGAAGGCTGAAAAAGAGTGGGACGACCATATTGTCTATACGAACCACAACATAACAAGTAGATAAAAACGAAACAAAACAAAACAAAAACAAAACGAAAAAAGGTTCTATTGAACAAATGTAACAAAGTGTTGGCATTAGGTAAACTAAAAGATTGGAATAAAAAATAAGAGAAATTTGCAAATATAAACCTATACGAAGTTTTAAGTATAAAAATACTATTAAAAAATATCGATGCTGCCTTTTTTATTTTTGGATACACGACGAAAAGAAAGAAATCTTAGCTTTTCAGAAAATTTGTTTTGATCAATAATTGCTTATATTTCTTTTTTTTTTTTTGTTTGTCTTACAGTTTGTTTTTTTTCTCGGTGAAACTATGTCTTCTTTATGCAAGAAGTTCCGTCCCGAGTGGAACGTGACGAAAGAAAAAGAAAATAATATTCGTAACTATTTAAAATTTATAAAATTAAAGAAGTGTCAAAATTATAGAAACTGAAAGAAAAGATAGTGATAGTAATTATAGAAGTGACAGAAATTACAGAACTGTGAGAAAAGGAGTGATAGAAATTATAGAAGTGATAGAAATTACAGAACTGTGAGAAAAGGAGTGATAGAAATTATAGAAGTGATAGAAATACAGAACTGTGAGAAAAGGAGTGATAGAAATTATAGGTGATAGAAATTACAGAACTGTGAGAAAAGGAGTGAATTTACACAGTTGTACTATAAGCGTTTGCGAGTGTTCTTAGCTAGGTTTTGTGTCGAGGTACTCACGATAAATATTGAAAATCGATAATCGAAAAAATCGGGTTATAGAAGGAGTGATAGAAATTATAGAAGTGATAGAAATTACAGAACAGTGAGAAAAGGAGTGACAGAAATTATAGAAAGAAAATATAAGAAAATAAAAAAAATAATTCAAAATTATAGAAAGTGGCAAAAAGAAAACAAAAATAGTATTCAAATCGGTCTATACAAAATGTTCAGTAGAGGTCAGTTCTCATGGCTATCATTAGTTGAAACGAGAGTTTGGGCTTTATCAAGTTGTTGCTATTTTAAAAGCCATCGCTCTTACTTTTTTTAATATATATTTTACACGTTTACCTGACGAGCTTGTGGGAATGGTTGGCGGAACGGCGGGTGGGGATATACTTAGAAAAAAAATCCCCCAAAATCTTCTAATGGCCACATGAAGTAGAAAGTTGTGGAAAGCCATGATTGCATATCTTGAAGGCGTCCGGCATATAGAAGAAAAATTTACATGTTTGTCCGTCTCTTTCGTTTTTTTTTTCTATCTGGTATTCATATATATTTCTTTCTTTTTTCCTTTCCTTATATTTTTTTGTTATTTTTCCTTTTATTTAATCCATTTTCTTGCCGTATTTCATCCATTTATTCATTCTGTGTAACTATTTATCGAATAAGTAATTTATTTATCGAATAAGTAATTTATTTATCAAATAAACTGTAATAGGTTTATAGATCTAAACTTATTTATAAATGGAACTTTGTCAGTGTGTGTGTGTGTGTCTGTGTGTGTGTGTATGTCCGTTACCTATAGACTTTGAAACGGCTGAAACAATTTTCTTGAAAAATTACACAGTTGTACTATAAGCGTTTGCGAGTGTTCTTAGCTAGGTTTTGTGTCGAGGTACTCCCGACAAATATCGAAAATCGATAATCGAAAAAATCAGGTTATAGAAGGTGTGGTCCGATTTTAATTAAATTTGATACACTCATAGACAAAGACATAAGAAACGATATTCAGAAGTTTCAAGGTTGCTGTTCTTACAATAGTGCAGAAAATCGATGATATATATATATATATATATATATATATATATATATATATATATATATATATATATAAGGCAAGATGTTTGTGTGTGTGTCTGTTTATCTGCCTGTATGTCTGTAATTTTTTCAGCACTTTTATTTTATTTTTTGCTTCGGATTTGGCTCTAAGTAGGTATAATTGTAGTTCTTAGTCTCAGCCATGATACCATTTACTCAAAGGACTTATTTAGCCTTCAAAATTCAGTTTACGACGAAAAAAAATTATTTGATATCGATACCAGGAAATCAAAATTTAACTTATTTCCATACATTTTTCTTTCAGTCTACGGTTTCGCTTCAACTGGAAACAACTATTGCTTTTTAGTCTTTCGTGCTAGCGTCCAAAGAGTCTGAGATCCAGGACCATGGATTAGTTTTAAAGCTTTCATTACACCCGAGCAACGCCGGGCTATACTACTAGTTCGTTTATAATGGTACAAATGGTCTTTTTATTGAAATCTTTACAAAAAGCTTTGCCAGGCTCTATATTCCTTTTTAAAGAAAGCAGTTTTCATCATTAGGATTTTATTTTCTGGAAAAGCTCATATGTGGCTCATTGGAGTAGATAGACTAAACTACCGCCCGGTTTACACTCCACCCACGTTTATTGAACGGGTGAAGAGGCTTGTCCCTTGTTTCCTGTTTAGGATGTGGTTTCCGGCTTTCTCTTTTCCAAACGTTTACTTTTATTTTTTTCTTTTCTCTTTTTTTTTTTCAATGAGAGTAGATAGACTAAACTATCGCCCGGTTTACACTCCACCCACGTCTATTGAACGGGTGAAGAGGCTCATCCCTTGTTTCCTGTTTAGGATGTGGTTTCCGGCTTTCTCTTTTCCAAACTTTTACTCTTTTTTTTCTTTTCTCTTTTTTTTTTTCAATTGGAGTAGATAGACTAAACTATCGCCCGGTTTACACTCCACCCACGTTTATTGAACGGGTGAAGAGGCTTATCCCTTGTTTCCTGTTTAGGATGTGGTTTCCGGCTTTCTCTTTTCCAAACGTTTACTTTTATTTTTTTCTTTTCTCTTTTTTTTTTTCAATGAGAGTAGATAGACTAAACTATCGCCTGGTTTACACTCCACCCACGTCTATTGAACGGGTGAAGAGGCTCATCCCTTGTTTCCTGTTTAGGATGTGGTTTCCGGCTTTCTCTTTTCCAAACTTTTACTCTTTTTTTTCTTTTCTCTCTTTTTTTTTAAATTGGAGTAGATAGACTAAACTATCGCCCGGTTTACACTCCACCCACGTCTATTGAACGGGTGAAGAGGCTTATCCCTCGTTTCCTATATAGGATATGGTTTCCGGCTTTCTCTTTTCCAATCTTTTCACTCTTACGTAGCCCCCTGCACGTCAGTGGCGTTACCGCCTTGCTCGGGGTGATATGATTAAAAAAAATATCAGTTCAGTTCTGTATTCGAGACGTAAAGAAAGCAATTTCTAAAATATTAATAGATTAAAATATATATTCCACTTTTATTTTTATATTTTTTCTCGAATTCTCAGGTTGATAAACGTAATACATAAATGTTTACAAAAAATAAAGAATAAAAAAATAAAAAAAATAATAAAGCATCTATTTCAAAGACAAGTATCCACTATCACAGGGGCCGGCAACCTTTTGCTTTGTGCCGACTTTGGGCTTTAAAATCATTCAGTGTGTCAAAAGCATACGTATTTTTATACAAGTCAAGGTCAGTATACCTATTCTACAGTATATTTTATATAGTAATATATACAATAGTATGTGAACCCCATTAATAAAAACAAAATGTTTTTTAATTTTTTTCTAAGTTATAATTATTAACGGGAGCCTTACCCATGCATGGTCTTATCCAATTCCTCAGTATCAGTAACATAATTTGTTACTTTGAATTTTACACAATTTTCTAAATGTTCAGGTTTTAGGCAACTTCGTTGTCGACTTAACACTGCCTTCATGTGAAAGAAAATTTGCTCACAGGAATAAGTTGAACCAAAAGCCGAAAGAAGAGCAATAGCAATTTTCTTCAAACAGATGAAAAATATCGGGAGGGATGTCCAACAATTGAAAATAGCAGCAGACTTTTCTAGATTTTAGTCATCCAAAGACTTTCTTAGCTCCGAAGATAGAGCTATTGGAAATTGCCCGTTTGCCGTAAGTTCCCGACCCCTGCACTATAATAACGTTTGAAGTAATAAAAAAATGTTGTCTATATTTCTGAGAGGAGATATTGTAACTGTTATTTACATCATTCGCACTATTGTCATTTTTATTGTCATATTCACGACGGTTTGGCCGTTGTACAATCCGTCCTTTTCTTAAGGTGATATACGTTGGAATTTCGGATCAAATCCTTTATTTAGTCTAATGGTGCAGATTGTTCTAACTCTACGTGTCACGCATAGTTTGGATATATCAGATTCACTTCGTGTTTTTAGTAACTCGTCTCCCTTAAGTTTTTATTCCATCTGCTTTAGTCAATGGGTAAAGTGTTGGCTGAGTAATGCCAAAAAGTGACTTGACCCCAAAAGAGTTGTGAGTTCAATACCTGGATACAACAGAAGGAAGCAAATTTGAAGAGTTGTGTTACTGTAGAGAATTAACAGATATTCAGATATACCATGACACGTGGTACTTACACCGCGGACTAAGTAAAGGGCTCGATTCAAAGGTCTAACGTATTTCACTTGAAGAAACGTTGTGAATATGACAATAAAGATGAGGACAACAGTCCAAACTATGTAAATAATAACAATTTTGATAAAAAATACATCCATTACGTATATATATATATATATATATATCTTGAGCTCTTTACTGTTAAGGTTTTCCTCTTGGGTTTTTTCTCTTCCCATTTGGTATTACCTTTTGGGATTGACGACTAAATTTACCGTTTTGTTAACTGTAGGACAATGATTTTAGTCACTTATTAGTGATACTGTTTTCTTGGTACGTTTTACAATAATAATAATTATATATATATATATATAATGATTTACTAAGTGCAGCTGAGATGTGGCACAAGGACAAATATCTATCTATCTATCTATCTATCTATCTACATATATATATATATATATATATATATATATATATGTATAGTAATTTGCGAAATAGATCTGGCTGCGGATGACTATATATATATATATATATATATATATATAGATAGATAGATAGATAGATAGATAGATAGATAGATATGATTAAATTTGTTTTTAATTAAAATTACATTGCGACACGGAAATTTATGTTTCGAGATTTTTTCAACTTTGAAGTGAATTTCTATTCTCATTAGTTAAATTGAACACATACATAATCCTTTCTGTCTTCCCATATCTGTAAATAACAAACGTATTGTTTCTTATATTCAAATGAAAATCACTTTCACAACAATGAGCCAACATTTCTTGATGACGAGGTAGAAATCTCGAGACAGAAATCTCCGTGTCGCAATTTAAATTTAATTAAAAAACAAATTTAATTAATTATATTATGCTCTACAATATTTATGGTATTGAGCACTTTTATAAAAAATATGATAAATATTTTATGCATACTAATATAATGATAAATACTTACACACACACGCACGCACACACACACGCACGCACACAAACACACACACACACACATACACACACACATATATATATATATATATATATATATATATATATATATATATACTACTCTTTAGCGTATCTGTTATTTTCCTTTTTCGTCTTTGCTTTCGATAGTTGGTTTTTGTGGCGAATTATTATATTCTTTAGACATGACACCATTTTTAATTTTTGAGGGTTCTAGATTTTTTCTTGCCTAGGATGTTAATGATAAAATGATAAATATTTTATACATACTAATATGATGATAAATACTTACACACACACGCATATATATATATATATATATATATATATATATATATATATATATATATATTGCGTAGAACACTTGGTATATTATCCAAGTAAATTCCGATAGATATGAACGCAAAAGAACTCAATGTTAAATTTATTTATTTATTTAATTTAACAGAGTATTATAATTTAGAAAAAAAATTTGATATACTACAATTTCAATGGGTAGTACATATTTCATCGTACAATGCTGACAATTGTAGCTCGTCAGACCCAAATGATACAATCATATATATATATATATATATATATATATATATATATATATACGCACAAACTCATATTTGCATATCTTTAGTAAGCTATTATTTTTTGTTATTCGGTTTGATGGTATCATAGGTATTAATTGTAGGAAGTTAGATTTATTATTAATTTTTTATTTATTATTGTTTGAATTCATGTGCATATGTCTGCATTTATAAGTTTGTGCCTACACACACATGTACATCTATGCATGCACTTATATAGGTATACGCATGTGTGTGTGCATATATATATATATATGTAAACGCGCGCACACATGTACACTCATGTCAGCTTTTATTATTATTAAACTAGCGCTTAAATAGTTACTTTTTCTATTTTAGGGTATTAATTTTGGTTGACTGGATTTATAGAAGGTTTTCTTTGTCCTATATATATATATATATATACATATATATATATATAACCTTGCACAAATTAATTGAAACAACTGATTTAGATTTCTTTCTTTCACCATACGGTCAGTTTTAGACCCACTGGAGTGACAGGGTGTAATTAATTTCTATTTTTTTTAATGATTAGGTCATTTAAAATGATGTTCAGTAATATTCAGTTTTTATTTTTTACATAGTTTGGACTACTGTCCTCATCTTTATAGTCATATTCACAACGTTTCTTCAAGCGAAATATTTTCGGGATGTACGATGAAATTTGTTTGGCCTTTAAATTTATTGAGTCATCCGTGATTGCATCAGGTTTTTATCACGCCCAGACTCTATTGTCTCGACTGCCAATTAGTTGTTATCCGATCATTGTCTGCGATGAACGTTACTCCAATGGAGCATACAAAAATTTTAACGCTACACAAAAACACTGGCAAGCCTTACAGAGATATGGTAGATATTGTTGGTGTCAGCCTTTCAACTGCCACTCGTCCGTGATTGCATCAGATTTTTATCACGCCCAGACTCTATTTTCTCGAGTGCCAATTAGTTGTTATACGACCATTGTCTGTGATGAACGTTACTTCAATGGAGCATACAAAAATTTTAACGCTACACAAAAACACTGGCAAGCCTTACAGAGAGATCGCAGATATTGTTGGTGTCAGCCTTTCAACTGCCACTCGTGTGATCAAAGCAAAGATACAAATTGAATCTATCAGTCAAAAACTTCAAGGAAAATGCAGTCAGAAAAGAAAAACAATGCTAAGAGACAACGTATATGGGACCAGGGAAAGTTTGAAAAAATCCTAGGAAGACATTCATTTTATTTCATGTAAATTGCACATGGGTGCATACTCCTGCGCACTCATGCAAGCACCGCACGCACGCTGCCCACACGTCCGTGTAATTGTTAAATAGTGCGTATGTATTATAGTAAGTACTTGCTTATATAATATGTAATCGTTTATCTAATATTTCATTTCTATTAAATGGTAAGTAGTTTATTTGTTTCGCCTTGATGTTATATATTGGGGTATTAATTACGGTGGATTAGGTTTGTTTGTTCGTAGATGTTTGTTTATGCGTGTATATATGCATATGCACACACACACACATACTCTAATTCACGACAGGTGTGTATGTTTAATAGTTGATCGTTTATTTATTAATAGTATTTTATTAAGATTATATTATATTTATTTCATTTATTATCTGTTTAAAATTTGTACCATATTTATTTCAATTATTTGTTTATTTCTAATTAGTGCTACATATTAAATTAAGTATTTATTTATATCCCTACATTTACCCATTATTTCATTTTTCTTGTTTAGTTTATTTATTTATTTTTAGACCTAATTATTGCTGATTTTTCTTCTAAGCATAATTCACAATTTATTACTGTTAATATTGTATGAGGCTGCTCTTTTTATGATTTTTCATTTGATTTTGGTGGTGATATTGTTTTCTTTTTGGTTCCATATGCATTTTGATAGTGTTGTATTGTTTGTGTATTTCTTTATTTAATGATATTTTGTGCTTATAATATCTTTAAAAGTTTATTTTTCTGTGGCATTGTATTTTTTCGTTTGAGTTAATATTATTGGTTACGATAGTTTGTATATGATATTATTGTTATGTGGACAATTTTCTTCATTTCTGCAGTCATATTTAATGGTGTTATTGTTATTATTATAACACATATTGGTTTTGTTCAGTATTTTTTTTATTGTGCTTAGTTATTATTTTCTCCATGTTAAGTATGTATGGTCCTGGGCATGACAGTAAACAGCATCCAGCAGCAAGGCCTCTGATTGGGAGGTTATGAGGAGCATGAAACCACTAGGTTCAAAACACTATGAAAGTATAAAAATACACTTTTATAGAAATTTATATATATACAAAAATAAACTTTTATAGAAAATATACTTTTTTCAAGGAAAAATATTACCAACAATACATTTTTGAAGGAAAAATTATTCTCAGCAAAACATTTTTGAATACAAAACTGGAAGACATTTTCAGTTTTCTAAAATAAAAAGAATAAAAACAAAAATTTTCATCAAGATCTGACTAAATCACCCTTCTCACTATAAGCGAACATTAAAAAATACCTTAAAACCCCACTTTCTTGGCATTAAATAACTTACAGAGCTTGATATGCCGTTACACAAAACTCAAAATTTCCTATGTATTTGAAACTAGTTTTGATTGTATTTTTGATGATATTTTGTTGTTTTAAGGGAAATGTTTGTCAACAGATAATTTGCTGTTTTTAGGGAAATGTTTGTCAATTATTTTGAAGAATATTTTTTCCCTAGTTTTGTTTTTATTTTATCGTTGAATGCGGGTTGAACCAAGTATTTCTTTTCCTGTTGTTTTTGTTTGAGTACTTTTCGCTTTGTATTCTGGTTTTTGTATTCTATCTGCTGTTTCTTAGTGCTGATTAATATATATATATATATATATATATATGTATTTGTTTTCACGGAATATTTTAGGTTATTAGGATTTGTTGAAATTGATTTATTTATAGATGTGAGTATTTGTTTGGATACGTTAGTGGTTGGTTGGACATTTTGTTATTACATATTGGGTTGTTGTTTAGTTTTCTGTATGGTTTATAGGTTCCGTTGTTGACTGTTATATCTAAGAAATGTACTATTTTTTATTGTTTTTTTCATATCTATTGTAAAGAATAAGGTTTTGAAGGTTTTTATTATTTGTTTTCTTATTTCTTTTTGTAGTTCTGCCGTTGCAGTTTCTTAGAATTAATAGACTGTCGCCCCTGTATAGACCTATATCTTTTTGTTAATGATATTTGTATATAAATTACCTTTTTGTGGTAGAGTTATATTGATGGCCAGTATTTCGAATTCAGGTTGTACAAGATAGCAGCCAGTCCCTGTTCTATTGAAATATTGGCGGAACGCAGATATTTTACCGCTAACCAGCCAATATATTCGTGTGTTTGAAAAATATTTCAATGTTTATATATCTTCCTTTATTTCTTTACCGTTATTGCTTTTTTCTTTTGCTAAGTCTGGCTCACGGCTAAAATGGGTAGGGAGATGAAAGAAATTTTTTCTATTATTTGGAATAAATAATAGAACATTCCGAATATATTTTCTTCCTTTCTTCAATTTAGATATTCTCTTTTCTCTGTTTATCATACTTCATTGTTTGGCACATTTTTCCCATTATTCGTTCAGTCTGGCACAAGGCTCAGTGTTTGGGAGGAGGAAGAAATTTTTTTTCATTTTTTCACTTTATTCATTATACTTTATTATTTCTTTCACTGTTTTCTTTTTTTCGTAATATTCGTATTACTTTTGGTTTGGTACATTTTTCTCGTTATTCTAGAGACCTACAAAACTTCGTTTAGTCTGGCACAAGGCTGAATGTTTGGGTGGAGGAAGAAATTTTTTTTCATTTTTAAACTTTATTCCTTATACTTTATTTTATGCTTTATTATTTCTTCTTTTATTTCACTGTTTTCTTTTTTCGTATTACTTTTGGTTTGGTACGTTTTTCTCATTTTCTTTGACAGACGCTAACGTGTCTTTGTCTGGTTCAAGGTCAAATGTGTGAGGAAGTAGAAAAGATTTTTTTTTCATTATTCCTGATACACTCTCTTTCATTTTAACTTTTTAAATTTTTCATTTATGACTTTTTTGCTTGGTACTTTTTTTCAACATTATTGAGAGTTACAATACCTAGTTTCATGTGGCAAAAGACTAAATGTTTTGGGAGGTGGAAGAAGATATTTCATTTATTTTTATTCTTTATTCAAGATTTTTTTTCTTTTGTTTGGTACGTTTTTCTTAACATTCATTTTTTTGTGTTTTTCTATATATTTATCTTTAATTTTTTTTTCCTTCGTGTCTTTTAAGAATTTTTCTGTCTGTTCGTAATATTGAAAAAGCTGAAACCTGGAAATACAACTGAATAGATAATATTGCGCAACTCTTTTAAGTAAGGGGGGGGGTTCGCGTGCTTTAAAATCAACCTTCCAAATAGTAATTTAAAAAAAAAAATTTGACTCTAATGAATCTGTGTTCGTTGTAGTGCATTGGATATTGGCGCAGAACGAGAAATCAGAGAACGAGTTCGAATTCCGATGGAATTGGTTGCATTTGCTTGTGCAAAAATATACAATGGCATTCCTCCTGATGAGACGTTGGGTGCCCAACGTCGAAACAGCCATATGATTGTAGAGGACATATATAGAAAAAATTATGTACATGTTCTAAAACATAATTTACAATAAATAAATAGGAAAGATATATATATATATATATATATATATATATATATATATATAATCGTTTCACCCCGAGCAAGGCATTTCATTGCCACTACTGCGCAGGGGCTTACATAGGGAGGAAAGTGATGAGAAAGGATGTTTAGATATAGGAAATGTCAGAAGGAGGGTGATCGACGGGTAAGGATACTGAGAATGAGGGTTGGGTAGATGGTGAGAGTGTTGGAAGAATAGATGCAAGTTAGTGTGATAGAAGGTGTCTATCAACCTTACATTTAAACTACTGGAGATTGTAGCTGTTGGGAAAGCAGGCATGTGGAAGGGAATTTCACAGGCGAGAAGCGCGAGAAAAGAAGCTGTTGGAGTAGAAATTACGGTTACATCTTATCTGTTTCACTGTAAAAGGGTGGGACCTAGTTGTTAATTTAGTATCTCGCGTAAATTCGTACCTAGGGGACACCAGTTATCTAAGTTAATCGGAGCAGAAGCCGTGAAAGTATTTATAGAAGAGGCACAGGGAAGCCACGTCACGCCGGTGAGAGAGTGACTGCAGCCGGTCTGCCAAGTCAGTAATCTGTCTCTTTCAGCTACTTGTCAAATAACAGGACAGAAAGGGTTCTATAGTCTTGGTTGGCAAACCAGTGTACCGCAGAAAGTAATGGCAAACTACTGCGGGAAAATCTTCTGCCCAGTCAGTCATGTCTATTTAGAGACATGTTCTCCCAAGCGTGTATCTTGTATGACACTTAACTGACTGATTGACGAAGGTTCGGTGACTTGAAAACTTGACTGGGATTTGAGCTCCACCCAGATTTTAAGTAGAACTCGTATATACGTGGTTCTCTATACCAATTCAGTAAGTACCTGACTTCTCTTGATATCCTCTACTTTTATAAGGCTTAAAATTAAGTACTGTTGCCATTTCCAGTCTTATACAATATAGACAATATAATTGTTCATGGCTGTACAATCTGAGTAGCATCAACACATGCTCCAACTGAAAGTAAATATTGTTACTAAAATTCATTTTAATGTTTCCACCCCAATTTCTGCTAAAATGATGTTCTATTCATTTGTGAATATCTATGCTGATGATACAACAATACAACCTTCACAACTCAAGACGACCAGTGGTTGGCATCTGATCTCTCTTCAGATCTAGATCTAACATCTCAGTGGAGAAAAAACTAGCTGGTCACATTCAGTCCGTCAGTTAAGTGCCATACGTGGTACACGCTTTGGGCGATCATGTCTCGACTGACAGAAGAAGATTATTACGTAGTTGGTGACCATTGCTTTCTGCGGTAGACTGGTTGCCAGCCAAGGTTATAGAACCAAATCTGTCCTGTTAATAAACTCATAACTAGAGAGAAGAGACGGATTAATACCTTTCCCAAGGGTATTTGTGCGTAAGTGAATGCAAGGAATTCAACTGGAATTCGAACTCGGCTTCTCGATTTGTCATTCCGAGTCGATATCCACTGCACCACAACACACATCTAATGCCTCAAAAACCAAATTAGTGACATTCTAACATTGCCGATTTTACACACAATTTTCATCAATCGCAATGAATGGAAGTTACCTCAAGGAGACCGCATAGCTCGAGTACCTTTTAGGACTTAAAATCAGTCCAGATATCAGGTGTAACTTGTATATATGATCCATCACTAAAATTGCTGTAAAAATGGTTGGTTTCCTGTACTATTCCAGGAACTACCAGAACTATCTTTTCCTGCTTACATCTGCTTTCACAAAAGCTAGATCAGTTCAGAAATAGACTAAAGCTGTCATTTATGGACAAGAGCTGCTCGGTGTTCACTTTCCAAACTTGATAGCTCAAAAGCGTCTCCGCGTTCTTGTGGGTGACAAATTATTTTTCTTCCTACATTTTCTTTCAGATAGACGAAATGTTGCAAGTTTCTAGCTGCTCTATTGCTATTTTCATGATTGTTGGGGCGAACTACATTCCTCAGTTCCACCAGTTTTAACCTTCACGATTAAGAACCACCATGTAACGCACATTATAGCGAACCATCCTCATTCTCTTCTTATTTCATTGTTGAAATGTAAGTTCTACTCAACAGCTTCTTCCATGATCTGCTGCAATATAGATCCGACTCCTAAGAGGATGCTTCCCATATCACTACAATCTTAACCCCATCTTGCCTAAGGTTGACTGTTATTTTCCTCATATCTAAACTTATTTATAAATGGAACCTTATGTGTGTGTCTGTGTGTGTGTATCCGTTACCTATAGACTCCGAAACGGCTGAACCGATTTCCTTGGAAATGTACACAGTTGTACTATAAGCATCTGCGAATGTTCTTAGCTAGGTTTTGTGTCGAGGTACTCCCGATAAATATCGATAATCGAAAAAATCGGGTTATAGAAGGAGTATCAAATTTGATACACTCATAGGCAAAGACATAAGAAACGATATTCAGAAGTTTCCAGGTTGCAGTTCTTACAATAGTGCAGAAAATCGATAATATATATATATATATATATATATATATATATATATATATATAAAAGGCAAGATACCGGTCTGATCAAAATCAGTTTTTCAGCCCTTTTATTTTAGTTTTTGCTTCAGGTTTGGCTCTAAGTAGGTATAATTGTAGTTCTTAGCCATGATACCATTTACTCAGAGGGCTTATTTCACCTTCAAAATTCAGTTTAAGACGACTAAACTTATTTGATATCGATACCAGGAAATCAAAATTTGACTTACATCCATTCATTTTTCTTCCAGTCTACGGTTTCGCTTTAACTGGAAAAAACTATTGCTTTCCTGCCAACGTCCAAAGAGTCTGAGCTCCAGGACCATGGATTAGTTTTAAAGCTTTCATTACATCCGAGCAACACCGGGCTATACTGCTAGTATTACCATCAACTGTACCTCCTACCACTTACTCTGTAACCATCTACGTCGACTGTCTGTTGAGCCTTATACAAGATGAACATTATTGTAAAAGATAAAATACTTCGACAAGATTGTATTCATCCACGTTCCCACTAAAACTGAATATAGCACAATATCGTGTTTAAAGTGGGTATCCATTTTGTGAGTTGGATTAGTAACAGTTCCCAACGCATTTTGTAAAAAATCCTTAGATTTGGATATTTCAGGCATCCGACATTGACCCTGGCCTTCTCCATTTTTACTCCAAAGGAAAAGATTCAGTCTAGGGGAAGAGACAGCCATCCGAGAGTTGAACCTACTCATATCTGCTTTAAGACAGGCCAATCAAGTAAGACCGAACGCACCGGTTCTAGGTAGATCACCAAAGTTCAATATTTTCGATTGATGTTCGTTGTGGTGCAATGAATATCAGCTCAAAATGAGAAACTGGAGAGCTGAGTTCGAATTCCAGTTGAATAGCTGGACGGATTGAATTCAGTAGACTTGGTTGGCAACCGGTATACCACAGAAAAAATGTAAGAAAATCTACCTCTTTCGAGACATGATCGCCCATGCGTGTTTCACGTATGGCACTTGACTGACTGACTAAAAAAAAATACCGTCTCGACCAAAAAGAAATTTATTCAAATTTTCAAAAGTGGAACGAACCGAGAACCCTTTTAACACCATGTGCACGAGTGATGGCCTATGAACAAAATTTACTAAAACAAAAGTGAGTCCTATATGAAGAACCAAAGAAATGTTAATAAATATCAACTATTTAATCTTAATTTTGAATATTTTTCCTTCTTCAGTATTAAGGGTTTTTACGTTGTATGAAAAAAAAGTTGCTAAAAATGTTTTTTCAGTTTAATTTTTTCATTTTTTTTTTTTTGCATATTCCTGTTTTCTTCCTTCTTCCTGATTTACCTTCTTTCGTCTTCTTTTCTATACTCATATCACTTTTTATTTGGTACGCTTATCTCAATACTCACAATTCTGCCAATATTCTTCAATCATCTTTTCTAAAACATTTTTCTTTCAATTTCTTTCATTTCTAGGTCTTTCTTTTTCTGTACTTCCGCTTTGTTTCTTTATTCCTATCACTTTCTTATTTTTCTTGCATTTTCTTTAATTTCAAGATTCTTTCTTCTTTTATTCCTGTCACTTTTTTTATTTGGCACGTTTATCTCAATATACACAATTTTCTCTATAGTCTACATTCATTTTTAGTAAAATATTTTTCTTTTAATTTCTCTATTTTAATCTTCTTTCAATTCCAGGTTCTTTCTTTTTTCCCGATTTTTATCTTTTTTCCTATCATATTCTTCTTTTTCTTTCAGTTTCTTAAATGTCAAGTTTCTTCCTTTTTTCTTTATTTATTCATATCATTTTGTTATTATAATCTTTCTTTTCAATATTCACAATTTTCTCAATATTCTATATTTATTTTCAATAAAAACTTTCTCAATGTCTTTCTTTCAATTTCATTCACTTTGAGATTCTCTTTTTTTATTCCTTTCATTTTCTTATTTAGTAGGACTCTTTCAGTATTAACAATTTTCTTAATACTCTGCATTAAAATTTACTAAAACATTCCTTTTAATTTCTTTCACATCCACCTTTCTTTCTATCTTTCTTTCACTTTCTTATTTGGTAAGATTTTCTCAGTATTGACAATTCTCTCAATATTATATGTTAAACTTTACTAAAATTTTTTCTTTAAATTTCTTTCACTTAATTTCTCTCACTTACACATTCTTTCTTTCGTTCTTTCTTTCTTTCTTTCTTTGAGAACAATCATTTTCTCTATTGGAATAACGTCTTTTACCATGTTCACGAAATAGAAGCACGCAAGAACTTCCTACTCTACACCCTGGACATCATGATCTTATTAATGGGGAAAGTACAAACGAAAAAAAAAACTAAGGAAGAAAAGGAAGAAGAATGAGTTACAAAAAAAATAAATCAGACTAAAAGTAGATAAAAAGAAAGAAAAGAAAAAATGCTTTGTTCACAAGGAACGAAACTTAAGGAAAAAGACTTTGAAAAATGTCTAAAAAATTTTAAAAAGGGGGAAATGGAAAGAAACTATTCGAGAGAAAGAAAGAAAAGCAAACAAAAAATCGAAATTAAAACACGTGAATAAAAAGAATGTGAAATAGCAGGAGAAAAAAATGCTCAAAATTTGAAAGAAGCTGCATTGTGGTTAGAACAGTTGTGTATACCCCACCAAAACCAGCAGTCGATGTTCGATCCCAAACTGAAGATAGGATTGAGAGTAGTGGTATTTCAGACTCGTCATTGTGAGAAAACTAACAGAAAACAATTTTCCCAACACATTTGTTTTAATGCCGGACGAAACTAATTCCAGTTCTTCCGTGTGTCGTGTTCCATCAGAACGTTAGCGATCATGGCTCTCTAGAATGTTCTGTTTTTTTTTTGCTGTTCTTAATAACTTTTATCTTTTTGTTATCTCCCTTAAAACATGTTTCACCATCCATTTCATCAAACTTGCCAGATAGATCACCTATTTCTTTCTTATTCTCAATCTGTCCTGTGAGTTTCGAATTTTCTAAGCTCACTCTTCTTATTATGTGGCCTAGAAATTTCAACTGTCTGTTCTTGGTGTTACGTAGAAGTTTCCTTTTTGGTTCTGTTTTCTCTAAAACTTCGTCGTTGCTTACAAGTTCGGTTCATGGTATTCTCATTATCCTTCTGTAGAACCCCATTTCGACTGCTTCAGATATCACCTTTATCTGTGAGGAGACTGCTCACTGCCATATAGAAGAACTGATATTGCGTAAATGTTCAGTACTATTTTTTTTTTGTTCTTAGCGAATTTTTTTCTGTCTCTTAATACTTTGCTTAACTTTACGAAGGCATTTTTCGCTATCCCTACGTGCCTTCGGATGTCAGTGTCTCATACTAAATATCTATGTTACTGACAGGTTTAAAACGGACAGTTTTGTAAATATTCAGCCCTAAAATTATAATAGTCACAAATATCAAAAAGTATCTTCTTCCTAATCGCCGTGTCTCTTAAGGGTATAACAATCATGTCTACTCCAAATTCCCTTTCGTTTTAGCCCTTATCAATGTTTGTCTTTGTAGCATCCCTACAACTCCATGTTGTGCTATTCATTTACAAATACTCTTTAGGTAGGTGACTTGCTGGTTTCCCTCTCTCCTAATGGCTTTTAATACGTCCTATGAGTGTAAAATCTTCCTAGCTTATTTCCGCATTATGTGACCTGGAAATTTCAAATTACTCTTTAATTGTGAGTAACCTTTTCATTTCGATTCCTTGAATCTTCCTTGTGCCTCAGTTAAAATTCCGCGGACTTGATATTCTTGAAATTTCTTAGTGGAACCACATCTCTGTTATCTCAAGTCTCCTCAACATCTCTGAGAAAACTATCCAGCATTTACTGGTATGTCATTCAGTCAGATAAGTGCCATACGGGATACACACTTAGGCGATCATGTTACGAATTAGACATGACTGACTGGGCAGAAGATTATCCCACATTAGTTTGCCATTACTTTCTACGGTAAACTGGTTGCCAACCAAGGCTATATAACCCAATCTGTCCTATTATTTAACTCGTAACTGGAGGGAAGAGACGGATTAATACCTTTCCCAAGGGTATTTGTGCGTAAGTGAATGCAAGGAATTCGACTGGAATTCGAACTCGGCTGGTATGTAGATGGATTAGAATTACACAGCCGTTCAGTGCTCTTTTTTTCTTGCTACAGAAGGATGCTGAGAATACCATGGACCAAATACGTGAGCAATGACGAGGTGTTTGAGAGCATGCAAACAAGAAGAAACCTCACACTTAACATCAGAAAGAGACAGCTAAGTTTCCTGGGACATGTAATATGGAAAAGGGCTTGGAGAATTTAATACTCACAGGACGGATAGAAGGAAAGAGAGACAGGGCCATATTTGATAGACTTGAACAAAAGAATGGTGGAGTGGGGTTTGAGAGAGATACAAAGAGGAAAGATATTAAGAGTGACAACAGACAGGGACAAATAGAAGTCCATGATCGCCTACGTCCTGAAGCGACACGGCACATGAAGAAGAAGACGAAATTTTCCAGTTTTTTCTTTTATTACAAGGCTTAGTTTTTGAAAAGCATTTTTTGCTATTTCAATATGTCTTCCGATTTCAGTGTCCAATTTTTCGTTTTCTGTTAAAACATTATCAATATTTAAACGTTTAAACTTGTTTTTTTTATATATCTACAATACATAGTTAGCATCTTTTTTTCTATGAGTACAAAACATACATTCTGTCTACTTACAGTTAACAGTTACTTCTTTCTTCCCGTTTTCATTTATTACTTTGTCAATAAGTTTTTTTGTTTTTTTTTAGTTGTCTTTATGTGTTTACTATCAACAGTGTCATCTGCGTATCTTATATAGTTTAAACTGTTCCTACAAAAAAGTAATCCCGATTGGATCTTCAGTGCCCTTGGGATATCATCGATAAAGAGGTTGAATAAATCCGGTCACAATGTACATCCCATCTTCATCTGTGATAAGATTGCCTAAAATTCAGCAACATACTGGCGGGCAGATATTACATGGCAGTTGAACACGAATTTCATTGTTTACAAACAGCCACTGAGTTAAAATGATTCAGCGATAATAAAGAGATCCATGAAGATGAGGAACACAATTTTGAATGATGTTTTTAAAGAAAGACAATAAGAGAATAAATATGAGAAAAATATAAATAAAGTGTATCATAAGCATAAAATTAAAAAAATACCAAATAGCACAAAAATGAGAAAAAAATACAGAAGCTGATTGGGATATAAATGAGAAAGAAACAAAGTATTGAAGGTGAGAAAAATGAAAACGAGAAAGAAAATATAGCAGGTGATAGAAATAAATTAATATTGAAAGTATGGGAGTTCATAGAAATAAAAAATGAGAAAGAAAGTATGGAAGATGAGAGAAATTAAAATGAGAAAGAAAATATGGCAGGTGATAGAGATAAAAATGAAAATGAAAGTATGGAAAGAGATAAAAATGAAAATGAGAAAGAAAGTATGGAAGGTGATAGAATATCAAATAATAATGAAATTATGGAAGATGATGAAACCGAAATTGAGAAATACAGATTATGAATGCAGGCGAATCCGTTTATATAATGCATCACTATTATGTAAATAATTCGTTTTTGTCCACTCTTATATTGACACACGCACTATCCCAGATGTTGAGCATTTTTACCCATCGATATAGTATACTGTAAATGTATAAGTTAGCACACACACACACACACACACACACACACACACACACACATATATATATATATATATATATATATATATATATAGATAGATAGATAGATAGATAGATAGATAGACAGAAACCACCATCCAGACTACCCGAAGTACGAGAAATAAGTATAAATCTTGTTTTTCATCGTTCGCACAAGTCTGACTTTCATGCACGTTTCAATCGACAGGTGAGGATTGAAAACTCACTCTTATAAAATTTAGATATTGATATTTATAACTTACACTTATGATAATGAAGCTGTCCGTTTATTGATGCGGGGATATATATATATATATATATATATATATATATATAGCGAGCGTATATATATATATATATATATGATACGATGAGATATGATACAGCGAAACAGATCTGTCTGTGGATGACTATATATATATATGTGTGTGTGTGTGTGTGTGTGTGTGTGTGTGTGTGATGTCTGTGTCTGTGTCTGTGTCTGTATATATACAGATAATTAATATAACTAAAATTTTGTCATTGATTGCTATCACCTGCAGCATCCCGACTTCCGAGTTTCTTAGCTAGATTTGTCAGTGGGTATCAGAAATTTACTATATATATATATTGGAGAAGATTGTCTAGGTTGCTGATCGTGATGTTTTGAGGAGCGTAGAACCGCCTCTTAATTGTTGTTAGTCTCAGGTCCAACCTCAGCTGGGGTGGTAGCACCTTTCAGGGCCCCCGCCATGGGCAAGTAGTTAACCTTGGGTCTAAAACACTATGAAAGTATAAAAATAGATTTTTTTTGTAAAAACTGCAGCAACACATTTTTGAAAAAATATTTCTAGCAAAATATTTGACTCTCGGCAAAAATACGTCTCCAAACTGATTTCTTAAAAAGAATACATATTCCATTCTTTCGAACTTATCCTATGAAAATATTATCGACCTTAAATAACCCACTCTTTTCTTTGTTTCAAACGAGATTTTCCTGTTTCCTATTACTCTGCTTAGTTTTTGGAAAGCAATTTTCGCTATTCCAATGCATGTTCGTATTCCAATGTCTGTTGGAATTGTAAGAAAATGTTAAGTTCTGCAAAACGAAGGCAAGTCGAAAAAAGAATGTGTCTGTAAAAAAAAAACAGAAGAAAAAATTTAAAAAATGGCTGAAGAAAGAATAAAAATTGAAAAGCTTGAAAGGAAAAAAAAAAATAACGGGAACATAAAGAAAA